>CAUYQU010040573.1:0-98440 GCA_963574635.1 Cheracebus regulus
TTCCTCTTTCTCTTTCATTTTTTCTTTCTTTTGCTGTTTCTTTCTTTCTCCTTTTCTCTCTTTTTCTAAAATCTCTTCCTCTTCCTTTCTCTCTTTCATTCTTTTTATTCTAAAAAAAAAAAAAAAAAAAAAAAAAGAAAACAGGAAGACCTACGATGGAGCTAATGAAAATGTCACCTGTTTGGATGACTGAGCCAACGGGGTGTCACCTGTTCAGATGACCGAGCTAAAGGGGGCATCACCTGTTTAGATGACAGAGCAAATGGGGGTGTCACCTGTTCAGATGACTGAGCTAACGGGGGCATCACCTGCTTGATGACAGAGCTAACGGAGGCATCACCTGTTCAGATGACAGAGCTAACAAGGGCGTCACTTGTTCAGATGACAGAGTTATCGGGAGCATTACCTTTTCAGATGACTGAGCTAAAGGGGACATCACCTGTTTGGATGACAGAGCTAACGGGGGGATCACCTGTTCAGATGACAGAGCTAACGGGGCCATCACCTGTTCGGATGACAGAGATAACGGGGTCATCACCTGTTCGGATGACCGGGCTAACGTGGGCATCACTGGTTCCAATGTCAGAGCTAATGAGGCACAA
This sequence comes from Cheracebus regulus, assembly GCA_963574635.1. NCBI lineage: Eukaryota > Metazoa > Chordata > Mammalia > Primates > Pitheciidae > Cheracebus > Cheracebus regulus. Next base: position 603 of record CAUYQU010040573.1, read on the forward strand.
CCTGTTCAGATGACAGCCCTAACGGAAGCATCACCTGTTCAGATTACAGAGAAAACGGGGGAATCACCTGTTCCAATGAGTGAGCTAAAGGGGGCATCACCTGTTCAGATGACAGAGCTAACGGGGGCATCACCTGTTCGGATGACAGAGCTAACGAGGGCATCACCCGCTCAGATTTCTGAGCAAATGTGGGCATCATCTGTTTGGATGACAGAACTAACGGGGGCATCACCTGTTCAGATATCCGAACTAACGTTGGCATCACCTGATCGGATGACCGAGCTAATGGGGATGTCACGGGTTCGGCTCAGCAAGCTAATGGGGGGTCGCATGTACGGATGACAGAGCTAATGGGGGCATCGCCTGTTTCAATGCCAGAGCTAACGGGGGCATGAACTGTTCAGATGACAGAGCTAATGGGGGCATGAACTGTTCAGATGACCGAGCTAATGGGGGCATCACCTGTTCCAATGACTGAGATAACGGGAGGGCCACCTGTTTGGATGACCAAGCTAATGGGGGCATCACCTGTTCAGCTGACAGAGCAAACGAAGGCATCACATATTCAGATGACTGAGCTAACCCAGGCATCACCTGTTCATATGACCGAACTAACGTGGGGTTCACCTGTTCAGATGCCCAAGCTAATGGGGGCATCACCTGTTCGGATATCAGAGCAAAAAGGGGCCTTACCTGTTCAGGTGACATAGCTAACAGGGGCATCACTTTTCAAATGACAGAGGTAACGGTGGCATCACCAGTTTGGATGTACGAGCTAATGGGGGGATCATCTGTTTGGATGACACAGCTAACGGGGCAGCACCTCTTCAGATGACCAAGCTAATGGGTGTGCCACCTGCTGAGATGACCGAGCTAACGGGCCATCACCTGTTCGGATGACAGAGCTAATCGGGGCATCACGTGTTCAGAAGACAGAGCTAATGAGGGCATCACCTGTTCAGATGACAGAGCATACGAGGACATCACCTGTTCAGATGACTGAGTTATCGGGGGCATATCTTGTTCAGATGACCGAGCTAACAGGGGCATTACCTGTTCGGATGACAGAGCTAACCGGGCATCACCTGTTCAGATGACCGAGGTAACAGGGGCATCACCTGTTCAGATGACAGAGCTAATGGGGGCATCACCTGTTCAGATGACAGAGCTAACAGGGGCATCACCTGTTCGGATTACTGAGATAACGGGGGCATCAGCTGTTCAGATGACCGAGCTAATGAGGGCATCACCTGTTCAGATGACCAAGTTAACTGTGCCTCACCTGTTCAGATGACTGAGCTAATGGGGGCATCACCTGTTTGGATGACAGAGCTAACGAGGGCATCACCTGTTCAGATGACTGAACTACCGGGGGTATCACCTGTTCGGATGACAGAGCTAACTGGGGCATCACCTATTCCGATGACCGAGCAAATGTGGGCATCACCTGTTTGGATGACCGAGGTAAAGGGGGCGTCATCTGTTCCAATGACAGAGTGTATCGGGCATCACCTGTTCGGATGACAGAGATAATGGGGGCATCACCTGTTCAGATGACAGAGTTAACGTTGGCATCACCTGTTCAGATGACCGAGCTAACCAAGGCCTCACCTGTTCAGATCACTAAGCTAAAGGGGTGTCAGCTGTTCAGATGACAGAACTAACGGGGGCATCACCTATTGGATTGCCGAGCTAACGGGGGCTTCACCTGTTTGGATGACAGAGCTAACGGAGTCATCACCTTTTCAAATGACTGAGCTAACGGGGGCTTCAGTTGTTTAGATGACACAGCTAATGGGAGCATCACCTCTTCAGATGACCGAGCTAATGGGGGCATCACCTGTTCGGATGACAGAGCTAACGGTGGAATCACCTGTCAGGATGACCAAGCTAACGGGGACGTCAGCTGTTCAGATGACCGAGCTAAGGGGGCATCACCTGTGCAGATGACAAAGCTAACTGGGGCATCACCTGTTCCGATGAAAGAACTAATGGTTGCATCACCTGTTCCGATGACAGAGCTAACGGGGTCGTCACCTGTTCCGAAGAACGAGCTAACAAGGACATCAGCTGTTCGGATGATGGAGCTGACGGGGCATCACGTGTTCAGATGACAGAGCTAATGGTTGCATCACCTATTCCGATGACAGAGGACACGGGGGCATCAAATGTTAGGATGACCGAGCTAACGGGGACGTCAGCTGTTCGGATGACCGAGCTAATGGGGGCATCACCTGTTCGGATGACAGAACTAATGGGGGCATCACCTGTTGGATGACCGAGCTAACGGAGCCATCACCTGTTCAGATGACAAAGCTAACAGGGGCATCACCTGTTCGGATCACAGAGCTAACGGGGCATCACCTGTTCGGATGACAGAGCTAATAAGGGCATCACCTGTTTGGAAGACCAAGCTAACGGGGTCACTAACTGTTTGGATGACAGAGCTAATGGGGGCATCACCTGTTCAAATGACCGAGCTAACTGGGTGTCAACTGTTCAGATGACCAAGCTAACCTGGGCGTCACCTGTTCGGATGATAGAGCTAACGGGTCGTCACCTGTTCGGATTTCAGAGCTAAGGGGGCATCACTTGTTCGGATGACAGAGCTAACTAGGGCATCACCTGTTAAGATGACAGAGCTAACTTGGGCATCAACTGTTCAGATGACAGAGCTAACGGTGGCATCACCTGTTCCAATGAGAGAGCTAATGGCTGCATCACCTGTTCAGATGACCGAGCTAATTGGTGTATCACCTGTTGGGCTGATCGAGCTAACGGAGTCATCACCTGGTCCGCTGACTGAGCTAACAGGGGTGTCACCTGATCGAATGACAGAACTAATGGGAAAATCACCTGTTCGGATGACAGAGCTAACAGGGCATCACCGGTTCAGATGACAGAGCTAAAGGGGGCATCACGTGTTCAGATGACAGAGTTAATGGGGGCATCACTTCTTCAGGAGATCGAGCTAACGGGGGCAACACCTGTACAGATGACAGAGCTAACGGGGGCATCAGCTGTTCAGCTTACCGAGCTAACAGGGGCGTCACTGGTTCAGAGGACAGAGCTAATGGGGTCATCACCTGTTCAGATGACCGAGCTAATGGGGGCATCACTTGTTCCAATCACAGAGCTAAGGGTGGCGTCAACTGTTCAGATAACCAGGCTAACACAGGCATCACCTGTTAGGATGACAGAGCTAACGGGGGCATCACCTGTTCACATGACAGAGCTAATAGGTAAGTCACCTGTTCGGATTACAGAGTTAATGGGGGCATCACCTGTGTGGATGACCGAGGTTACATAGGCATCACCACTTTAGATGGCAGAGTGAACAAGGGCATCACCTGTTCCGATGACAGAGCTAATGGGGACATCACCTGTTCGGATGACAGAACTAATGGGGGAATTACCTTTCGGATGACCGAGCTAATGGGGCATCACCTGTTCGGATGACAGAGCTAACGGGGGCATGACCTGTACAGATTACAGAGCTAACGGGGGCTTCACGTGTTCAAATGACGGAGCTAACAGGGGCGTCACCTGTTCAGATGACCAAGCTAACTGTGTTGTCACCTGCTCAGATGACCAAGCTAATGGGGGCATCACCTGTTTGATGACAGAGATAACAGGGGTGTCAACTGTTTGGATGACCAAGCTAACCTGGGTGTCACCTGTTTGGATGACTGAGTTAACGGAGGCATCACCTGTTTGGATGACAGAGCTAACGGGGGAATCACGTGTTCAAATGACAGTGCTAACGTACGCATCACCTGTTCAGATGACCGAGCTAACACGGGCATCACCTGTTCAGATGACAGAGCTAACAGGGCATCATCTTTTCAGATGACAGAGCTAACGGGAGCATCAACTGTTCGGATGACAGAGCTAACGGGGGCGTCACCTGTTCGGATGACAGAGCTAACGGGGGCATCAACTGTTCGGATGACAGAGCTAAGGGGGTGTTACCTGTTCGGACGGCAGAGCTAATGGGGCATAACCTGTTTGGATTACCGAGCTAACACGGGCATCACCTGTTCAGATGACAGAGCTAACGGGGGCGTCACCTGTTCGGATGACAGAGCTAACAGGGGCATCACCTGTTCTGATGATGGCAGCAAAGGATGCCCACTGCTCTGCAGTGGAATCCTGCCACACGACACTATTTGGCATATTCTCCAACCTGAGCTCCACGTATACAGGTGGATACAGCAGCCGAGTCACAGATGAGGAGTCTGAGGCAACCCAAGTGTCTGGGAAGGAGCAACAACCTTTAACTAAAATGTGAAGCATTGAAAGCTCGAGCCAAACCCCAAATTCCAGGTCGCCTTGAATTGAGTGTCCAGAATCATTTGAGAAACAACAAATCTCAGTGGAACAGAAAGATGCAATGTCATGGACACATTGTATCATGAACATAAAAACCCTCACCTCGAAGATCCTACATGCTCATTCCTTTGGTTCAATGGGGGAAAGAGAAATGGCCGATGGTGGAACGCTCCAGTCATCAATCGCAGCAGCAGCTGCTCCCAAGGCCTCCTTGCAGCAGGGGAGTTGGCCACCAAGGCCATGGGGTGGCTCGCAGGGAAGGGGCATTCTGTGTGCCCAGCAGGCCCAGAAGGGCAGCCACTTCATTTCTCAGTCACGTGGTCTGAGAGGCCCCTTTCTGTGGCACACCTGGGACCCCTCCAGAGGACGCCCCTGCAGTTCCAGCCCCAGCAAGCAGGGACGTGCCCCCAGAAACTGCTGTCAGGACTGGCACCTGTTTCCATGGGGATTTGTGCAAAGTCAGGATTGGTGGCCCAGAGGAAGTGGCCCTTGGCATCTGGAGCCACTGGGCACTCCCAGCAGTGCCTGGGACTTTCCCCGTCCAACACACACAATGTCACCGAGCACCAAAATTGTGTTCCAGGATCAAAATGAGTCAAGACAAAGTGAGACCCCTGTGCAATCAGGCCATACAGGAGCATCGTCCAACGCCTAGAAATGTGTAGACACAATGGCTGAGATGGGCGAGGGCTGCTGTGTCACTGGCTCTTGCCTCCCCTGAGGCACCCCTCCCTCTAGAGAAGATTGATTGAGACACCTGATCCCAGCATGTCCCTGCCTCCTCACAGACCCCAATCCAGAGCCCAGTCCGGCTTCCTTGAGTCCTCCACCAGATCACCTCCCACTGCCCACACCTGACAATCAGGCCCTTCTAAGCACTCTGAGATGCCCAGGTTCCCCTCACTGCACTGCGTGATAACCCAGCTTGCTCAGCTATAGGTGAGCTCTGGGGTCCCAGACTGGCGGGCACTGACAGAATCCTCTTTTAGTGAGGTGGGGTGGCACTGGGGAGGAACCAGTGTCTGCTCATGGGCCACACAGACCCCCTCAGCCAGAGCGCCAGATGGAAACCCACACCAGTCCAAGCTCAGTTCCAACAAAAGCCGAGAGACACAGCCACTCTCCGGCCACTCCTGCACACGTGGGACCGGGGATGTCTCTGACTTCTCCACCTGTCCCAGCCACACCCAGATTCCTTCCGCAGGGAAACGTGACATGAGCCTGGGGCTGCTGGAATGATTGGCAAACGCTGCCATTTCCAACAGGGCTTGGTGGCACTGGCACTTCACAGCTATGCCAGCCTCTGCGAGGCCTGGCATAATCCAATCTATCCACCGGGATGCCTCCTGCAGCCTGCCCAGCCTGGGGGCTTTTTGCAGTTGAGTGAGTTCAGACTCACCAGTTCCAGGCCTCTCAGTGGCACCAGCCCGGGCATTTAATAATGTGTGCCCAGAACCATGGCCATTTGCATATTGTTACAATTCGATTGTGAATCACAGGCAGTGCCAGGCCCAGCGGATGGCTGTTGCACTCCTTCTAGGGTTCTAGGGTTCTTCCCGGCTCGGCACTGGAAGAACAGTGCCAGTGCGTCTTCTGCAGCTTGCATTGGCCCACATGTTAAGCTCCGTGCATGATCCAATGAGCATTCGGGCTTCAGAGGCATAGAAGAGTGGTGCCAGCCAGCAGAGCATGGAGCCCAGTGGGATGGCAGGTCCTCTTGGCCGCCACATTTAGTCTTTGCGGTGCCCCCAGCCCAGTGTCAGGCACATTTCATGCCCCTCCTGCACCATGCTGGTAGCAACTCCGTGGAATAGATGCCTCCATCCCCGTCTCAGAGTCCAGGGAAACAGGGCTCACAGAAACCAGGAGCCAAGACCTCAGTGAGCAGCAGGATACCAGGCCCTCTGTGGCTACTGCGCCTCTGCAGGGAGCTTGACGTGAGTCTCAGCAGGAGGACTGGCGAGGACCCACGGAGGAAGGGGGCGGGGACCCATGGAGGGGGTGAAGTGGGCAGCCCGTCACAGACAAGGTCACGTGAGAGAGGGGCAGGATCTGATTAGTCTTTGTGAAGTATCACTTGGTCATCGAGAGGAAGCTGGTGACCGGGAGGAGCCCGGTCTGAGCTGGTGTCCCGAGTGCTGTGGTCAGGGCGAGCAGGTGAGACATGGAGCTGTTAGGATCCATGGGCAGCTTGAAGGAGGGATGTGGAGGACACTGCCTGGTTCAGGGCCTGGGAAACCAGGTGATCAGAGGCCCCAGGAACTGACATGGGCAAGAACAGGGAAAGAGCAGGACTGGGGGAGGAATTATAACTTCTCTTTTGGAGTTGTTACGATGGGGACACATGCCTGTCAGATGCCTACGTGGAGAAGCCTCTGGAGCCATTGGCAGTGCAAGTGTGGCTCTTGGTGGTGAGACATCTGAGCTGAGGAGCGGCCACTCCGCAGAGGGGGTGCACAGGGGAGAACATGGTGTCCAGGGGGCAGTGAAGGCAGACTGCCGAGTGATGGGGACTCACAGGCGGCAGAGAAGCTGCGTGGGTGATCCAGCCAGGCGAGGCCTTCAGGGGCTGTGAGGACAGAGACGGCTCAAAGAGGGTGGAGGGAATCGCAGAAGGCGAGGAAGAAGACAGCCAGCATGCATGGTAACACAATCTAGAAGTTTCTCGTAACTCAGGAGCAGAGAATCGGGCAGCAGCTGGGTGTGTGTGACTGGGTATGGTTTTGGGAAGAGGGTGGTGCATGGAGGGGACTGAGCCAACAGACATGGAGAGACGGGAGGGGGCAGTCCTATCCCAGAGCAGGTCCTGGAGGGGCGAGTAAGGCAGAGCCTGCACACAAGCAGAGGGCTAGTCAACGCAGAAGCCGAGGCTGCATCCGTCGGAGCAGGGCCGGGAAGCTCTGAGTGGGCCGCCTCCCTTCAGATGGCTGTTTCTCAGGAAAGTGAGACGCACCAGCGTTGCTGAAAGTGAGGTGGGAGGGGCTGAGGAAGCACGGGGAGGAATGAAACTGTCATCAGTAAAAGTGAGAAAATGGATAGACCAAGGGAGGTCATAAAATTGCCAGTAGGGCGAAGCCCCCACTGGAGGTTTGGGTCACAGAGGTTAATGCAAAGCCTTTGATGTGGCTCTGTTTCTCCCAGCTACAGTCTACCACGCGCATACAGGGCAGGTAGGTGTCCTCAGGTCCCAAAATGGCTGCAGCAGCTCCAGACTCAACACCTGCCTCTCGTCACGTCTAGAGACACTGCTCAGGTCATGTGGCCATCCCAGAAAGGATCTTGCTCTAAAATCACATGCTCCCCCAACCCTCTAAGCCACAGGTAGGGTCTCACCCTGGCAGCTGAGGAACAGGAAGACTGCTTCCACACACAGACTAGGAAGGGAGACAGCCACCATGTGATTCTGCACTTGGGACACGGAACGACTACAAAATGCCACCAGAAATGAATGCTTGGGTGGTATGGGTTTAAATCAGACGGTGGGATCGGGGACGACCCCTTCTCAATCCCAGAGGTAGACGCCGGCAACAGCCTGCTGGAGGCAGAGGTTTGTCTGGGGGCCGTGCTCGCCAGGATGCCTTCGAGATGAATGCAGAAAGAAGGGCTTGATCGGCCCGAAGAATGCAGCTGGCAGGAGACAGGACATGGCGCATGAACCGGAAAACACTTGGTCTGAAGGGAACACTCCTCGTTCCAGGATGAGTAACTCGAATGAAAAACAGCCACAGTGCTGAGGGGCCAGGAAAACCCCCCACGGTCTAAGGCAGCTGAAAGGCTTCCCCATGGATGCGGCGAAAGGGCATCCTGTGGAGAAGAGCTTATTAAAGGCAGCTGGAGGGAATTTCGGAAATTATATGCATTTTGCCTTGATGTAAAATGTAAGAAAATATGCCCTCTTTGAAACAAGACAGGAAAACCCTGCAGGCTGAGTAGAAAGGAACATACTGAGGTTTGAGCAGACTTAAAATTTGCATGAACGGATGGCACAGGGGACGAGGCAAAACTGTGTCACCTCCAAATAGGCTGATGGAATATCTCCAAGAAGCGCAGAGTGAGGAACAGAGAAAGTGAAAGGTATTAAAGACTGCATGAGCTCAACAGTAAAAACCAGGCATTCCTGGGGAATAAGTCAACACAAACTGAGCTGAAAAATTTCTGTTTGCAGATCAAAGAGGCTTACGTGGTAATAGGCAAAAGTCTATGCTATCAAAATTCCGGAATTGGAAAGATAAAGACTGAAAGACCTACAGGATTCTAAGCAGAATAAACAGAATTCTTACAAGGGAGCAGCAGGCGGGGCTGAGGTTCCTCCAGAGCTCCGGATTGCCAAAAGACCACCGCAGGCGGATGTGGAAGGAAGGGTCTGGCTCAGTGTTAGTCTTTGTTGCTCATTTGTAGAGGAAACAGAAGGATCTGTATGCATTTAAATATGTATGATTTATCCACCTGTCAAGAAAGAAAGAAAACCCCTCAAAGATCTCCTCTTATCCAGCCAAGGGGAGATTCAAGCGCGAGCACTTCAGTGATGGGGCGTTTGGAGAGCCTGTGAGGACTGTGGTAGCATTAACACTGCCAAAGAGCGTTCACCTAAGTACATGTGGAAACAAAAGAGTAAAAGTTAAAAATCCCTGTGCACGGCTCTGAACACCAAATAAAGGGCTAGTGTTTGTTTTGAGACAACTGCAAGATGAGATTTGGGTAATTCTATTGACTCCACATGGCTTCTGACCAGAAATCCCCAAATGAGGACTGCAGGGTTGCTGCGCATGTATTTATTTCTCACGGCGCACACTGCTGGGTCTGCTGTCAGCTCAGCATTACTTATGTCTCCTCTGAAGATCTCTTAATGCAAAGGAGACTCTGAGAATTTTATTTCCTGGAACCAACTTCCCCCTACGTTTCTGAAGTAAAACCAGCCAAATAAGGGGCGCCGATGTGGATGGTGACAGCAGACAGGAAGGAGAGGCCGCTGTGCACAGGGGCAGTGACGGGTGGGCAAATGGACAGGAGCAAGGGTGGACGCAGCTCCCAGGAGAGCCCTTGCGAGCCATTTACTTTGCCGTTACAAACTGAACTGGCTCCCGGAAATCTCCAAGAGGTGCCTGAGATTTGCAGCCCCTTCTGGTGAAGTTGTTGGGAGCCACCCTCGAGAATGGACAGGATTTTCATGGCAGCTCTCCAGCCCTTCACTTCATCAGCCCTTGCAATCATTGTGCAAGCCTTAAATTCCCTTTATTAAGTCTTTCCTAGTCAGAATAACCACAGCAGCATCTAGATTCCTGACCAAAGCAGACTGACCTAGTATTTGGGATTTAGCACATTTGTCTCTCACCAAGTCTTCTAGATACTCTGCAATTTTTCTCATCATCAGGCCCAGCTGATGTCCTGTCATGGAAGTAGTGGGTCAGCATCGTGTTTTGTGCAACAGGGAGACGAGCATCCCTGGAGACTGAAAGAGCTGGAGCATTCACGTTGACCTGAGGAAGAGCCGTACAGGTCCACTGCTATTCCTGCCAGGTGAAAGCAACTTGCTTGTGGTGTCTTTATCAGTAGGTAGAGAATCATACTTCATTACCACCGAACATCTTTAAAGGTGTTCACCAGATCATCTGCACACCAGGTACTGGGAACTGTTTATTTCAGTGAAATTGACCACATCTGAAACGGAAGCTGCTGTTGTAACCAGCACCTCCAAAATTCACAAGCTCAGTCTTTTACCCAGGGAAAACAGAAGCGTTTATGGAGATGCAATTGGAATCACCACTGGTATTAGGCTGTTCTCACATTGCTATAAAGAAATACCCGAGACTGTGTACTTTATAAGAAAGAGGTTTAATGGGTTCATGGTTCTACAAGCTGTGTAGAAAGTATGGTGGCCTCTGCTTCCGGGGAGGCCTCAGGAAGCTTCTAATCATGGCAGAAGCTGAATGGGGAGCAGGCACATCACATGGAGAAAAAAGGAGCAAAAGAGAGGGGGGTGGGGAGGTGCTGCACACTTTTAAACAATCAGATTTCACAAGAACTCACTCATTATCACAAGGATGTACCCAGTGATCCAGTCACCTCCCACCCGGCCCCACCTCCAACACAGGAGATTACAGCCGAACATGAGATCTGGATGGAAACAGATGCAAACCGTATCACCACCCTGCATCCTTCTAGCCTTGCCTGGATCGTGGCACTCATCTCTGCAGTTCTCCTGATCATCCAATATTGCTTCTGTTCACTGTTTTAGTAGGTTGAAGACTCTGCAGGGCCTTCCACTCGGCACTTTCTCCCATTGTGAGCCGCTGGGTCTGGAGATCCTGTGGGGATTCTGCCTGTTGCCGTGTGTGTGTCCCACCTACACCTGCAGGCAGGAGGGGTGATCACAGGGTGCTCTGTCACACGCTATAACTCAGACAGGAGCCAAACCTCCCTCAATTCCCTGACCACCACAAACCCGTGCTCTGACTGCTAAGCCACCTGGTCTGCTTGGTCCCGAGGCATTTGCCCGAGGTCAGAGCCAGAGCCCATTCATTCCCCCACACTGTGGGGAGTTTTTCTTCATGCACATCACTCCGTGTCTTTGGGGAAGGTTAGGAGGCAATCCTTGTTATGAATTCATGCCAGGATTGTGCCTAAGGGGCTATACCATCTCCTGTATTCAAGGGCCTTCAGGGCTGCAAACTGGCTCAGGTCTGAGGATGGACTGAAAAGGGCCCTATGTTTTTTGGTGACTCCAGTAGGGTCTCTAAGTCCCAGATCCAGACAGAGCATGTTTGTGTCTCTGTTTGCTTTGTGCAGATCAAGTGAAGACCTTAGTGGCCTGTTTGGTGACCTTGATCCCAGAGACACCATGATCCATTCGTCACCACTGAGCATCCTGTGGGTTCAACCGTCATGATCATGGTTAAGCTCTTGTCTCTTGCTCCAATACACAAGCCCGCCTCATCTCTGGAAGTTAAGAGCTGCTGTTAGCCCCATGGAATGCAAGAACCCAGTTTCGGGGTGATGGCTCCTGTTTCAGCTCTATGCAAGAACCCAGTTTCGGGGTGATGGCTTCTGTTTCAGCTCTATGCAAGAACCCAGTTTCGGGGTGATGGCTCCTGTTCTCAGCTCTATGCAAGAATCCAGTTTCGGGGTGATGGCTCCTGTTCTCAGCTCTGACTTGAAAAAACAGTCACCATAGAGCTTTCTAAGAAAGAGCCCTGAACCAGTGAACGTCTCCCAATACCTCAGCCAAGGGAGTGCCCTCTGGGCCCTCCAAGTGCATGATGACAGAGAGGATGAGGCTGCAGCATGTGCCCAACAGACCCACGTGACACGCCGTCCCCCTGCACCTGAGGGTTTCCTCCCCATGTGCCCACGGGGGACTGTTCCATTTTCCAATCGGCCACAACCAGAAGCCCGTCCTTCTCCATATCCTCTCCGTGACTTATAATTGTGTGTTTATTAGCAAGGTGACTGGCTTAACGTCCACCAACACCACCAGCCAGCCTCCTCCAGCCACCCTGGTCAGCCAGGGCTGACTGTTCAATTTCCCATGGTGTCTTCGGCACCTCAGTCTTGGTAGGTGTTCAGTGAATATTTCCTGGATGAATAAGTGAATGACTGATTAGTCAAAGAAAATGGGACAGTCTCTAAAGCTGAGAAGCTATTAACCCACAGAGAAAGGATCTCAGCTCAATTAAAGGCTTACAGGTGTCGTGGGAGACATCACAGATCAGTAGGTGCCTGACACTTGATGAGTGTAAAGCAGACCTTGAGCACTCAGCTTGTGAGCTGACTCATGGGGGGCACCTGGAGCAAAGCCTGTCACAGAGTGGGTGCCGTGAGAGGATCTGCTGCTGCTGCTGCTGCTGTTGAATTCGCATTCCTGCAAAACTGGTCCAAGCCGGTGCTAGACAGGAGCAATGCAGAAACAGGCAGCCAGCCACTGCCCTCAAAGAGCTCCCAGTCTCTGGGAATGTGAAACAGGCTTAAAAACCAATGGTAATATCATAGGAAGAGTGCAAGGGAAGGATTTTCCTGATGCATTCGTCCAGAGCGATGGGACCTGAAAGCATCGTGCATATTCATTGCCAAAGCAGCAGAGATGTGCAGGGAGAAAGGCATCGGAACACGCACCTGTGCAGGGTGGGAGGATATGTCGTTTGACTGTGTCCTCACCCAAATCCCAACTTGAATTATATCTCCCAGAATTCCCACGGATTGTGAGAGGGACCTAGGAGGAAGTAATTGAATCACGGGGGCTGGTTTTTCCCGTTATTCTTGTGATGGTGAATAAGTCTCACGAGATCCAATGGGTTTATCAGAGGTTCCTGCTTTTGCCTCTTCCTCATTCTCTCTTGCCACTGCCATGTAAGAAGTGCCGCTTGCCTCCCGCCATGATTCTGAGGCCACCCCAGCCATGTGGAACTGTAAGTCCAATTAAACCTTTATTTTATTCCCAGTCCGGGATATGTCTTCATCAGCAGTGTGAAAACAAACTAATACAGGAGGATTCGGGGCATACACCTGAGCAGGGAGGGAGGAATCAGGACACACACCTGTGCAGGGAGGGAGGAATCGGGACACACACCTGTGCAGGGAGGGAGGCGGAATCGGGACATGCACCTGTGCAGGGAGGGAGGAGGAATCAGGACACACACCTGTGCAGGGAGGGAGGCGGACTCGGGACACGTACCTGTGCAGGGAGGGAGGAATCAGGACACACATCTGTGCAGGGAGGGAGGAAGACTCGGGACACGCACCTGTGCAGGGAGGGAGGAATCAGGACACGCACCTGTGCAGGGAGGGAGGAGTCGGGACACGATCCTGTGCAGGGAGGGAGGAGGAATCGGGACACGCACCTGTGCAAGGAGGGAGGAGGAATCCGGACACGCACCCATGCAGGGAGGGAGGAGGAGGAGGAGGAGTTGGGACACGAACCTGTGCAGCACCCCTGGGAAGCAGAGCTGTCCTGGCTGAATCTTGGTCAAAGGAAAAAGGAAGGGGACACACAGTGAATACCAGCAATGCATCCCCTAGGGTAATACCAACCAGGGGCACTATCCCCATTTCACGGGCAGCGTCTGGAGCGCTCTGAGCCAGCGCAGAAGAGCTGCTGTGCGCAGGGCCCTGGGTAGGAGAACCGTCAGGCCTAAGAGGAAGAAGGTGAGGAGGTGGGGACGGTGGGAGGGGAAGTGTCACTCTTTCCACTGTTTCTTTAACATGGAGGACAGCCTGGTGTGGTCCTCCCCAAGGCACCTCATTACAGGTGGGAGGCAAAGGCCCAGGAGCAGTGGTCCTCGCAAGGCAATGAGTCCCACCCACTGTAAAGGCCCAGACACCCTTCCCAGAAGGCACAGGGCGGGTGGGGTCAGAACAGTCCCCAGGGCGTCTAGATCTGTTGACAGACATAAGGCAGGAGGAGGGGGCAGGTATGGGGGATGGAAGCAGAGAGGTGACGCTGGGCTGGTGATCGAGCTGCGGACGAGGCCCTTATCCCGAGGGGATGGGGAGCATGCCAGGAACGTGGTCAGATATGTTTCAGAACCTGCCAAGGGCTTCCCTGCGAGGCCGAGTCACCCTGGAGAGACTGAGGCAGGGAGGTGGGTGGGGGACAAGGAGCCTGAACCCGGAATGATGGTGGGGCTGGGAGAGTGGACAGAGGCCTGAGATGAGGAGGAGGAGGCTGAGTGGGGCTCGGCCGACCACACTGAGGGAGAGGATGTCGAAGGCTGACTCCCAGGGGCCCAGGGCCTGGCTAGGGGTGGCAGGGAGGCCAGTGGGGGCTGGAGGGGCAGGTAGATGGGGAGTTCTGAGTTGGGAAGTGGCTAGGGGAGGAGCCAGGAGACTCTTGATAGATTTTTCTTTTTCTTTTTGAGACAGAGCCTCGCTCTGTCGCCCAGGCTGGAGTGCAGTGGTGTGATCTTGGCCCACTGCAACCTCCATCTCCCAGATTCCAGTGATTTTTTTGCCTCAGCCTCCTGAGTAGCTGGGATTACAAGCATGTGCCACCCTGCACAGTTAATTTTTGTACTTTTTAGAGAGATGAGGTTTCATCATATTGGCCAGGCTGGTCTCGAACTCCTGACCTCGTGATCCACCCGCCTAGGCCTCCCAATGTGCTGGGAGCCACCACGCCCAGCCACCAGGGGACTCTTGATGAGCCCTGCGGAGGGCACCTGCAGATGCACAGCTTGAGGCAAGGAAGAGAAAGGTCTGGGGTGGACGCAGGCCGGAACCTGGCCTCACTGGACTTCTGGGGTTGCACCTAGGAAGAAGGCTTTACTGCGAGGTTACACCTGGAGCTGGCAAAACCCACCAAAGCCAACAGCCCTGGCCCTGCAGCAGCTCCCATCCCAGGCCAGCTTGTGGCCGCTCTGCAAGCCTCACCCTTCTTCCTGGGCTCCTGCTCTCTCTGCCCCCTGCCCACAGCCTTGGCTTCCTATCGTCAACGGTCACCCCCGTTCCCAAATGTCTTCCCTCCTGTTGGGCCATGCCCTGATGGAAGCTCAGGCTTGCACAGCCCAGGGCGGCTTCCCAGCTCAGCCTCAGGGCTTGGAGAAGGAGCTGCGCCCTGCAGTCACCTGCCTGGGAAGGGGCAATGGGCGCGTGGCTCCGGATGGGCTCTGTCTCCCCGCATGGCTCAGCAGGAGCCACGCAGTGAAGCCAGGGAAGGGATGAGTCCCTCCTGGTCGGGGGTTGGGGGGCAGGAGTGCGGAGCCAGGCTCTGGGCCTCAGAGGCATCAGAGGGGAAGGGGCTGGGAGAGGGAGGCTCTGCCTGGAGGGTGCCTGGGCCCGCTGACTTCCCTGTCCCCTGCACCTCCTCTGGGTAGCAGCCGGAGCGCTATCTTACATATGTGAAGATCACGTTAGAACGTTTTCAGCACAGAGGAGGTGCTCCATAAATGTTTGCTGAGTGAATAAATGTGCGCTCTGGTTCTAAGTTGCCCTTGCCTGGCTGAACGGAAGGGTAGAGCAGGTGGGATTCATGATTGTGCTCTGGGGCCGAACGTGGCCTGACAGAAGGAGCTCGGGAATAATTTTAGTGATTTTCGGAATAATCTCAGGGCCTGAAACTGTAACCATAAAATGCAGTGCCTTCTCCCCCAGCTCCTTCTTCCGGGACTGGTGGATCAGAAAGTGTGGGGGGATGAAGCCCGGGGACCCCAGGGGCCACGTAGGCCATGGCATCAGCAGCTCTGCTGCGTTTACAGCAGGCCCCGCAGCTTTCTGCCTGCTCTCTGCTGTCAAACTTGAGTCTGTCGCAGCTGTTGCAGGTGGTAAGTGCTGCGGGAACCGCCCCTTGGAGTAGGGCAGTGGGAAGAGGCAGCCAGGCTCGCTCTTGGTCTTGGTCTCAGGCAGTCACTTCCCCTGGGGCCTCATTTCCCTATTCGAGGGCAGTTGGCTGCGTGCTGCCTTCCTGCTGCGACTCAGGATCTAGCCCGGGCCACAAGGTCGGCTTGGTCCTTGCACGACCAGAAAGGCCCCGAGCGCTGCGCCCGGAAGCAGGCTGGTGGCAGGGCGGGACCAGAGGGTCGGCCCGGTCCCTGCATGATCAGGAATGCCTGGCAGGAGGCTGGCAGTGGAGCTGTCATCCCAGTGCCTTCGGGGACTGCGCAGAGGAGCTGGGCCGCATCCCAGGTGGGGGACGTCCACCTGCCCCAGTCTGGGGCCAGCCTCATGCTGAGTATTTCACACAGCTCCCTGAATTCTCAGAACAGGCTTCAAGTGGTTATTCCCCTGCCCTATGGGACAGCAGGCAGGATTCAGACCTGAGACAGGCTGTGGCCAGATCCATCCTTTTCCACAGGACAGGGGCATTTGGAAATATCCATTCAATTCACCTTCAGGTATGGCAAGGCCCTTCTATCACTGACAAGCTAGTTTGTTAAGGTTCTCAGGAGGGCCACGCCACGCCACACTATGCTACACCAGGTCACACCAGGCCACACAGGGAAGTGCAGGCCAGCTGCGAGGCTGAGGGAGCAAGGAACCTTTGCTGTGGTTTCTGCGTGAAGTCACAGCTGCGGCCAGGGAAGCAGGCTTGAGGCTGGGTGGCCTCAATCACTTCCATGGGTGGCTTCCAGCATCGGCTGTGTCTTGTGGTCTGCTGCCTACCTGGGGGTGATTAGGGCCGGGGCGGGCATAGAGGCCTGGAGTGTGAGAGCCCCAAGACCCCATAGTGAGGTGGCCTGGTTTGTGTATAAGGTATGCTCGAGGTTAGGGGTTACTACCTCTAGGAACTGGCCAGCCTGGGAGGGGCCGTCCCTCCAGTGTCAGCAAGGTGTCCAGTGTTAAAGCATCAGGAAAAAAAAAGACTTCCCGGGCAGCCCTCCAAGGCAGAGATCAGTGCCCCAAGGAAGGAGAGAGTGGCTCAGCTGTGAGGATCCCCGACCCTGAGGAGGGTTCCAGATGCACCAGACCCTCCGCGTTCAGGGGAGGGTCTGAACTAGCCCCCGTCCCCGCCCCCTGTGCAGGAGGTGGATGCCTGACCCCTTCATGAATCCTGCTAGATATCCTGCTCCACTTTCGAATCTGTCCCTTTGTATGTACGGATAGCCACTTTTAACGGCTTTGTAAAACAGATGAAGTTTCCATCGTAAAATTTCTGGATCACAGACAGCAGCTCATGTTCCCTGCTTCCCATTAAGGAGCTGGGCTCCTGATTTATGTTCTCCAGGCTTCGTGTCACCTGTTCCCGAAATTGTAACTCACATGATGGATATCCCTAAGTGCTCTCCACGGTGTTAAAAAGCAAAGCGGAGTCCTGGCGCCCTCTTGCCAAGTTTGGAAGGACATTGGAGGCCCTTCCTTTCCATTTGGCAGCCTACCAGGGCATGGCCTCTGTTCAGAAGCCACCAAGGAGCATTACTTTAAAAATGGCCTATTAAAAGCTTTAACCAGACGCTCCCAGCAAGACTAACTGCCCACCACGGAACAATTAACGGTGGAGTGGGGACGGTCAGCCTTCTTGTGCACTGTCTGGGAGGACATGCTGCTCACGGCGTAAAAGAAGGGCACACCAAGGGCGCTTGGAAAATGACTTCTCTCCTTGCAGAACTCCTATTTAAACATGACTGCCTAGCTCAAATTACCCCCACTCGTCTGCAAACCCCTACCCAACAGCCTCAAACTTAGCATCTCTGTGATTCCAGAAATCATCATACAGTCCAGGGATCTTGTTCCGTCTCTTCTTGCCTGGAGCAAGCTCCCTGAGGGCAGGAGTCCCAGCTGATCCATTTCTATTTCTAACACCTGGCACAGAGTCGGCTCACAGAGACTGCGCAAATGTCTCTTGAACTGGACGTTCAGGTCTGTGGACTCCAAGCTACTTTTTACTACAAACCATGGCTCCTTTATCTGCCCACCTCTTCCCTCCACATGTCACTCCTGACCCCTCTCTCCCCTGTAGGTGGCTGAATGTCAGCAAGAGACCCCCACCCACCTGAAAGCGAGGGCTTCAGGAAAAGGGGCACTTCTCCATCTGCAGCACACTCCAAGGGCAGTCAAGACACCGGCTCGGGGAGAGACGTTTATTCATACACACAGAGGCACGCCAAGGGCGTCAGTCTCGGTTACAGCACGTGAAACAGTAGAAAAATCAACGAGGAAAGCAGGAAATTCAGTGAAGCTACTACAAAATGGGGCCCGGGGACTGAAAACTAGGATTTACATTGCAAGTTTCTTTTCATAAAATTTTTACTTTATGAATTAAATACATTGAGAAACAGTGAAAATATATTTACAGTCATTTAAAATGGGCACTACCAACATATTTAATTTAAAAAAATCTTTGCTGTTTCTTTGCCTGTTTCTTTCAAAGAGAATTTTAAATAGGACTTTACCTTTTAAAAAATACAATCAGGAAATAATTACATTCTTAATATGAAAACATTTTACAACCTATCACCATGGTCAATCAATTCTGATAGCTATCATTTAAAAGCTGATGTTAAAATTTAAAGTGATTATTTCCATTCCTGTTAGAAAATCAGAAAGATTATCTCATTAAAAACGCCTTTGGTCCCTAAGAATTAGGATCTGAAGATCTCATTTTGAAAATATCTTCCATGGCTACAACTAAAAGTACCCGGTAATACTTGTGCATGGTAGAGTGGAGAGTTTCTAGAAGACCAGAGCCGGAAGTACTTCATCAACTCTGGACCGAGGACGCATATAAAGCCACCACTTCCTGGGTGCACCCTTCCTTTACAAACGATGAACCACCCAGCTCTGGCTTGGGGACTCACAAATTGAGGTGGCTTTGCTTTTTCCACAGTGCTATGCCACGTGTTACGGCAGGAACATTTTGGTTTCATTTTAGTTTATTTCACAGTATGAATCCAGCCCGTCATGGGGATAAGGAGACAGTAACAACCAGGAAAAAATGAATTATCCTCTTTCAAACTATGTCATGAACTTGAAGTTATTCTTCCCATTCGAAAATTATTTTAGGAAAAGAGGAAGGCAATAGTTTGACATTTAAATATTGCCATGACCTTTAGGTAAGTTGCAGGGGATACTCAGAGACCTCCAGGGCTGTGCTCCCAGCACAGGCTGTTTGAAGGATGGCCATCTGCCTGACCTCGGGGGCCACCTGTGAGCTCCGGGTGTCAGCCCTGCCCTGCGGCCTGAGGTGCCTTTTTGCTGGATGGGGGTCACTGGCCCTGCTGCAGGCTGCCCATCCTTGGAAGGTGTCTAATGACATGAGTTAGGTGCATGAACAGAGCACTTCACCTGGGTAGCAAAGTTCATCCGTGGGCAAAATTTACACCCCCCAAATAGTGGGTGAGTAAGCAGCCTCTTATGGAAAGGTAAGGTGTGGCCACAAGCAAGGGAGCTTTGCTCACAACCCCTACACCTCACCCTGGCTTCAGCGCTGCCCTTTGAACCCCACACACAAGCACCAAACTGTGGCCATGATGACAATGAACCTCAAACTCCTTCCTGGGGGTGGCCTCAGAGCCAAGGACCCACTTTCTGAAACAGACTTTTCAAAAGGAGTAAATCTCCACCTTTTAGGGTAGTTCTGTCTATTTAGAAATGGCCAGTAACTCTGGGACGAATAAGATTAAGGGGAGGGTTAGGCCTGGCCATGCCAGGGCACAGGTATGGAGGGACGAGATGGGACTGACCCAGTGCTGGGAAATGGCCGCCCGCCAGCCCCAAGGGCAGGGCTCAGGAACAGCCCCGTGGATGGTGGCCCACGCTCCTGGGGGGAGTCTCGTGCCTGACTCAGCAGACCCACACTGGTTACCATGCAGCCTCCGCAGACTCAGGAAGCCGAGGGAGGGAACTGCCGGCCTTGCAGACAGATGGGCTCCCCAGATTCTGGGAAGAGGGAGCCGTGGCCCATGCCTGTGCCCGAGTCAGGGGGACCAACGCGAGCCATCTAACCTGAGAGTTATTTCTACAAAAAAAGTTGGTTAGTGATTTAAGTACATTATAAAAATATACAAATGGAGGTTGAAGGCTGTTGACACATTACCAAAATACAGGCAGAAGCAGAGCCCTGAAGAGTGACACTGTGGCTCAGGGTGAGAATGGAAGGAGCCTGAGCCCCACAGGGGTCGGTCGGCCTCCACACCTGACCTGTCCTCTGGCCAGCCCCATGGCATGGCCACCGCGTTCCTCACGATCCGGTCGGCACCCAAGTACAGGTGGCCAGCCCCCTGAAAACATGATGATCTGCTATGTAATGGTGACATTGCAAAGAAATCCAGCTTCTGCGGGGACTGTGGCCTCTGCACCCCAAGCCAGCTTCTCCAGGGTCCCTGATCTGTCAGGCCTCTGCCCCCCGCAACCCAGCTTCTCCGGGGACCCTGGCCTGCCTATCGGGCCTCTTGCCCCCAGCCTGGCTTCGTTACAGTCAGACCATCACACTCGCTGCTACCACAGCGGCAAGGGTGCTTGTTCCTGGGGCATGTTTTGGGAGGGTAATAAAATGAGATCACTGTCAGAATTCTGGCAAGATGGCTCGTGTGTCTAATATGTACAGATATAAATTAAAAACTACATTGATTGAACATATACAAATAAATAACTTATTTTGAAGTAAATGCTTTAAACTAAACTTTCTGATCAAATGCTAAATTTCAAGGGAACATCTGGCCTCAAAAGGACTCCAGCCTCAGGCCCCTTCCACAGCACCCATTTTGAAAGGCTCCATGGACCACGCTGGGATTCATTAAAGTTTGCCTCCTCTTTAAAAGGCTTGTGGTTGTGGAAGTGAATTACAAACTTGGGTTTTTAAACCAAATATGTGTGCTGGGAGTCTAGCGCCCATCGGCTGTGCCCTGGGGCTAGTTCTTGCTGAGGCTCAAGGGCCTCCTTGCCTGGTGAGGAAGCTGGTGGGTGACAGCTGAGGCCTGTCTGACACGCGACACGCGGCTCACGCTTCACTCACCAGCTCACTGCTGCCCACCTGTGCTGGGCCAGGACCGAGACGTCAGGCTGGCCACTTCCCCCTTCTTTCACTAACCACCAAAGCCGCGCACAGTTCTCGTTGGCAAAGCAGGCTGCCAATCAGAGCGGCCCCAGGGCCTCAACCTGGAGAACTGACTCGAAGGCAGCACAACTCTATGGTGGAGCAAGCTTCTCTCCCTTCACAGAAAATTCTCTGTGTGTGACAGAAGCGGTCCCAGCTGCCTGCGATGGTGGAAAGTCGCCACCGGAGGGAAGGCTCCTCTGTCAGCACAGCGGATGGCCCTGGGGCATGTGGCGGCTGCGCCCTGCTGCCTGGATGTCCCAGAGGGAAGCTGGCACCATGGATGCTGGTGTGATGGGCCTCTGCTGACCAGGCTGGGAGGAAGGCGCGTCAGACGGGAATGCCAGCTGATGGCTCAGGAACCCCAAACGCTTCCGGCAGATGGCTTTGCAATCAATTCAAGTTTCAGGCAGCTCAAATGAAGCAGCTTCCAATTCTTGTTGTAAAACTTTCTTATCCATGGGAGACCACTTTCCCGCTCGAGTCATCCAACGTGGCCCTTGCAGGCCTCGAGTGCTACGACATTAAACATGAATTCTAACTGTAAAGTCCTGTGCACCACACGGCTGATGCCAGGATGGGCTCTGAAAGTGTCTGGGGGAAGTCAAGGAGGCTGCGTTCTCCTGCCATCTCTTCCTACGTGTGGTAAGGAGGACATTCTGGATGGTGGACAGAAGGCTTGCCCCAAGCGTGGCACTTCTAGATTCTGTGCTGGGGAAGGGGCGGTTGCCGCCGGGACTGGGCTCCGTGAATCTGCCTGCAGAGGCTTTCAGGGCCAGCTATTTCCTCATCGGTGACTGCATTTTCCCGAAATGGAGAATTCCTGACAGCAGTCTCCAGGAGACCAAGAAGTTAATCTGATTTTTAAACCCAGCGGGTAGAAACCAGCCCCAACTATCAACTCAGTTTTTCTTTATGCCTTAGGCATCTGAGTTCTCCAAGAGATATTGCACAGAAGGCAAGCAAGCAAGCTGGTGAAGAGGCCCTCCCTGTGCCCGCCCCACTCAGGAGAGAGGGTGCACAGCCAGGCCCACCAACACACTTGGGGTTTAACTTTACAAACTGGAGGAGGGGAGGGGGAGAGGCAGGTGGCCCTGGAATTCCCGCCTCTTGCTCTAAGACGTTCTATGAGTGACGAATTCCAGATCTTGCTTCCCTTTCAAAGGACCGCTCCAGCCCCACGCAGCAGTAAACGTCCCATACAGCGTCGAGGTGCCAGCCCTGCCCCCAGAAGCTCCTGGTGTGAGGAGCACCTGCGGCTCCGACCTAGATTAAGGGCTGGGGATGCCAGGCCGAGGGGGCGGAGGGCACGCGTTAGTGAAGGATTAAAACCCTCTGCTGCCCATCAAAAACAGCACACATCAGTAATAAAATAAGAAACCTCTGAAATATCCTTAGATCTAAGTGTGACACAATAAAAAGAGACATTCTTTAAAAACGGTTAAGAAGAGTGGCAGCTTTTCATGTCTTGGTGACAAAAGCATCTGTCCAAAAAAATAATAAAAGGTAAAAAATGTTTCACAGCGTGATTTTCTCATGCCTTTACCGCTGATGCCAAGGAGGATGGGCACTCAGGGAGGGGATGCCCGCACCCGAAGTCCACATCAGGGCTGCGTAAGCCCCTGGCCCTCCCGGTGCGTTTGCAAGGCGAGCTGAGTGCCCACGTGCCAGCCACACTCGTGCCTGGAGCAGCCAGGGATCCCAACTCTTCTGCGGCAAATCCAAGGTTTCATTCGGGGCTCACTGATCCATCCACCCTCGGTCCAGGGCTGGGCTGGAATCGGTGAAAGCAATGGCTTAACTGGTTAGAAAGATGTCACTTCGCCTGACAGCACCCTTTCAAACACCTTTCCATCACTTTTGTTTTTTTTTAACGAATAAAGTTGGAAACCAGAATCTTACAAGTGAATCTTTTTTAAAGGTGCCAGTATACAGTAGAAAGAATACAAGTGGGCCTGGGTGAGAGGCGCTGGCCTCGGCGCTCAGTCATGAAGCCTCTGGTGTCGTGCAGCGGAGGTCGCTCTGGGCAGGATTCTGCCATCACACAGATGAGGACACGGGCAAGGGGGTGTGCAGTCTCTGAGGCTGGAGTGGTCCTGCTATCCCCTATGACCCATTCTTCAATTCCCATTCCTAGAGAAAAGGAGGGTCTTGTAAGTTGACAGGGCATGAGGATCAGGCTGGGACAAGCCACGCCACCATTCACATTCTACTCACAACAGGTGGGTGCTCGGCTACTGCAGAAAACTCAACAGTCAATGATCAGTGACCCAGCAGTTCCACTGCTAGGTATGTATTTACCCATCAGAATGGAGAGCATGGTCTCCAGCAGATACCACACACCGTATTCACAGCAGCATGACTCACACCAGCCAGGAGGCAGAGGAACCCAACGTCTGCCAATGGATGGATACATAAAGCATGGTGAGTATAGACAATGCCACATATCAGCCTTAAAAAGGAAGGACATTCTGGCACATGCTGCAACCTGGATGAACCCTGAGGACGTGATCAGCAAAACAAGCCAGTGACCAAAGATAAATCCTGTAATTTCACTTACATGAGGGACCCAGAGAAGTCAAACTAATAGGGACAGAAAGGCTCATGCCTGTAATCTCAGCACTTTGGGAGGCAGAGGAAGGAGTCTGGCTTGAGGCCAAGTGTTTAAGACCAGCCTAGGCGACATAACAAGACCTCATTTCTATTTCAAAAAATATGAAAATGAGAAAGTAGAATAGTAGATATCAAGGGCTGTGAAAGCCCCAAGCACAGCACCTGGCACACCACAAGCCTGGCCACCAAGGAGGGGCTTTCTTCCCTGTGCCCGGTGGGGGGATGGGGACTTAGCGTTTAATGGAGACAGAGCTTTAGTTTGAGAAGATGAGAATGTTCTGGAGAAGGACGGTGGTGATGTCCGTGTAACGGGACTGTGCTTAATGCCACTGAACTACCGACTCAGAAATGCCTCAAATGGTCAATTGTATGTTGTGTTTATTTTACCACAATAGAAAAATGTTCTTTTAAAAAGATGTGGATGCTTACATCTAGTCAGTGAAGCAGCTGGACTGGTTCCATCCACAGGCTCTGAGTGTTGGCTGCGGATGGCTGCATTCTACACAGCACCAGCAGTGTGAGAGGAGAGACAGTGGGCACTGGGCAGGCATGCGCCATGCACTGGGCACAGCTGCGTCTGGTCTGCCAACAGTCCTGCAAGGTGGGCAGTACTCCTACTTCATAACTGAGGAGAGAAGTGGGTGCGGGGAATCCCGGCACTTCCAGAGGCTGAGTGAGGTGGGAGGATCTCGTGAGACCAGGAATTCAAGACCAGCCTGGGCAACATAGTGAGACCCCAAACTCTACAAAAAACACAAAAATTAGCTGGGTGTGGTAGGACACATCTGTAGTCCCAGCTACTCGGTAGGCTGAGGCGGGAGGATTGCTTGAGCCCACGAGTTTGAGACTGCAGTGAGCCATGCTTGCCACAGCACCAGAGCCTGGTCAACGGAACAAGACCCTGTCTCAATCAATCAATCAATAAGGTGACAGAGGCTTCATGACTTGCCTTAGGTCCAAAGTGATGACACTGAGACCCAAAACCACTTGTTCCACAGCACAGGCCTCCCATCCCCACTCTGCTATGCTGCCTCCCAACAGGCCCACTCTAGCTTCCGTGTCAGGTCCACCCATGCCCGTTCTCTACCCTGTGTCACCTGGCCAGCCTCATGCATCCTGAGGACCAGGCTTCAGTGACTCTCCCCACCCCCATGCCCCTTCCTGCTCTGATTCCAGAGGCAATGTGGCCATCTTCTGTGTAGTTTCTGTACTTTTCAACAAGCTGCGTCACAGCAGGAGATGGACCTGATGCGTGCCCTCACACTCTTCCTCACCTCCTTTCCAGCCACTCTAGGTCCTCACAGCAGCAGATGGACCTGATGCGTGCCTGCACACTCCTCCTCACCTCCTCCTTTCCAGCCACTCTAGGTCCTCACAGCAGCAGATGGATCTGACGCGTGCCTTCACACTCTTCCTCACCTCTTCCTTTCCAGCCACTCCCCTCTGGGTCCTCACAGCAACAGATGGACCGGACACATGCCCTCACACTCCTCCTCAACTCCTTTCCAGCCACTCTAGGTCCTCACAGCAGCAGATGGACCTGACACATGCCCTCGCACTCCTCCTCACCTCCTTTCCAGCCACTCTAGGTCCTCACAGCAGCAGATGGACCTGACACATGCCCTCACACTCCTCCTCACCTCCTTTCCAGCCACTCTAGGTCCTCACAGCAGCAGATGGACCTGATGCGTGCCTGCACACTCCTCCTCACCTCTTCCTTTCCAGCCACTGACCTCTGGGTCCTCCACACCCACTGCAGCTGCACAGAGGCAGAGGCCTGTGCTACTCATGGTCTCTAGAGCTACGTGGATTTGAAATGGGGGTTGGCCATGGGATTGAGTTCCAGAAAGAGGAGGCAAGAGAGCAGACCCAGGCAAGTGCAGTGGCAGACACCGTGCAGGACAGAGGCCCTCAGTTCCTGGCATGGGTGGCTCGGGAGGAGGAGAGCAGAGGGCACAGATGCCAGGGCCAGACTTTCTGTGCCTCAGCCACTGTGGGGCCTTGGAGGGGTCGCTTCACCTCTCTGAGCCTTAGTACAATCTGAGTCCCACCAAAGACTTCAAAGCGCGATTGGGAAGATCAAAGGAGAGAGGGTCTGTGAAAGCTCCGAGCCCAGCACCCGGCACGCCACAAGCCTGGCCACCAAGGAGGGACTTTCTTCCCTGTGTCTGCTGACCCTGCCGGGAGGCGGATATCTGGCTCCCACTGGATTTCCAACCAAGGAGGGGCTTTCTTCCCTGTGCCCGCTGACCCTGCACCGGGAGGCGGATGTCTGACTCCCACTGGATTTACACAGTAGGTCTCTGCATGCTGTATACCATGAACAATTTCTCACCTTTTCTAAATCCAAAGCTCAAGTTCAATTCATGGTTAAATGCACAGCATTAGCAAATCTGGCAGAAATAAACACCAAACCAGCACCATAACAAAACCATACTGGAGACACTCGCAGGCTCTCGGCGGAGGTGTTCTGCAAAGGGGAGGATGGCTAGTGGGGCAGGCCTCACACCTTCTCGCCCCTTCTCGCCCCTTCCGCAGCCTCCCTGGACAGCTACGTGGTCGCTGAGAGCAGAGAAGGCGCCAGAGGACAAAGTCACGAGGCCGCTGCTCATGGGCAGTCCTCCGCTGTAAGGATCACCAGTTTACTACCAGGCAGTGGGTGTCCAAGACAGAAAAACTCCCATGTTACCTGTACATGGTGCCACGTATGTTCAGCAAACAAGCCTAGGAAGCACAGTAACATTTCTAAGCCCAGGTCACACTGGCCACAGAATAAGTGACAGGATGAGAACTTGTAGACACTGCTGAACTCAGCAGGGCAGAAAACAATCTTCAGGTCAAGGTGTCACTAGAGGCAGGGGCATGAAACGTGGAGCAGTCCAGAGCCTGCCCTCGGGCCCCTCTCAGAGCAGAACCACAGCTCCCACGCCCGGAAGTCTCTTGGCACACGGCCTGCCCAGAGCCTGTCCAGATGAAGGGTGGTTCTGAGCCCCTTCTGAGCCAGGAAGCCCTGAGGCATGGGACTGGAAGCCTCTCTCGTGCTCAGCGCTCCCTACCAAGAGTTGAAAGGTATTTCAGGAATACTGCAGCTGGGATTGTGTGTCCCCATCAAGAAAAGTCAGACCCGCTGGGCCTCAGAAAAAGGTGGGAGGCAGATGAGACCAAGTTTATTTCACCCAAATGCATTCACAGGTCCCGTAAACAGTGGGAGCCTCTCGTCCTTCCAGCTGAGAATCTTGTGCATGGCCTCGCCGAAAGAAGGGGCCTGACTGAGCACAGTTCCCCGGGATTTCTGCCAACAGTGACAGGGACCCCGGCTGGAAGTGGGGATGGTGGTGGGGCCTGCAGAGCCTGAGAACATGAATGCATTTGGGTGTCATAGGCTTGGTCTCATCTGCCTCCCACCTTTGTCTGAGGCCCAGGGGATCTGACATTTCTAGATGTGGGACACGTGATCCCAGCTGCAGTATTTCTGAAATACCTTCCAACTCTTGGTGGGGAGCGCTGAGCACGAGAGAGGTCTCTGGAAAGTGAGCTGGCTTCCAGTCCCATGCCCCAGGGCTTCCCGGCTCAGAACCACCCTCCAGGTGCAGCTCCAGGCCAGTTTCTTTTCCTTCATCTGGGCAGGCCGTGTGCCAAGAAACCTCTGGGCATGGGAACTGTGGTTCTGCTCTGAGAGGGGCCTGAGGGCAGGCGCTGGGCTGCTCCAGGTTTCATGCCCCTGCCTCTAATGACAACTTCACCTGCAGATTCTGTTTCCTGCCCTGCTGAGTTCAGCGGTGTCTACAGTTCTCATCCTGTTGCTTACTCTGTGACCAGTGTGACCTGGGCTTGGAAATGTTACTATATGTTCTGGGCTTATTTGCTAAACATATGTGGCAGCATGTGTAGACCACATTTCCCAGGGGGCCTCCTGTGAGCACCCCAAAGAGCAGAGCAGGTGGGCGACGCTCACGTTCCCATCTGGCACTCACCCGCCCCGCAGGAAATACCTATTCCCAGCCAACTTGGAATGGACTCCAAAAGCTGCAAAGAATGCCAGGCTGGGCACGGTGGCTCACGCCTGTAATCCCAGCACTTTGGGAGGGGAGAGGATCGCTTGAGCTCAGGAGTTCGATATCCACCTGGGCGATACTGCCAAACCCCATCTCTACAGAAAATGCAAAACATTAGCTGGGCATAATGGTGTACACCCAGCTACTCGGGAAGCAGAGGTGGGAGGATCAGCTGAACAGAGGAAGTCAAGGCTGTGGTGAGCTGTGATGGCACCACTGTACCAGCCTAGGCCAGAGTGAGGCCCTGCCTCAAAAAAAAAGAAAGTTAATTTCGGCAATCAGAGCAACCCACAGAGCCGGTACAGGGAGGACCCCCACATCCCAGACCCTCGGGGCAGGGGGAACCCCACTCCTGTGTCTTCCCAGCTCCTGCCATCACACCCTGTGCATGCACACACAACATTTTCCCTCACTGCACCCAGGACCAGTTTGCTCTGATCAACTAGAAATTGTGTTTTAAAATTTCTGAGGTTTTTAAGTCTAGCATCAGAACATGTTAGTGGCTAATCCCATGACAAGACTGGAAGCTGCCACAGGCGGGAGCCAGGGTCCCTCCAAGGCCCCCGAGGCCAGATCCGTGCTCTGACAGCACAGGGGAAAAGCTGACGCCTGAACCCGCTTCTTTGTTCTTTCTAGAGAATCACACATCTAAGTGCCAAAAAGGGCTTCAGAGGTTGCCTGGTCCAATCTCCACCCCACCAATGGGAAAACGAGTCCAGAGAAGCCCAGGGCCTGCGTGCATTGGAGAGGAACCTGGAGCTGACCGGTGGCACTGAGGCTAAACGGCCAGCACCTTCGGGTCATTGTTCACCTTGGAGAACCCGGTTCCTAAAGGAGGGTCTGTGGGGTGCGGAGGACTGGAGGAGCGCCCATTCCAAGATGTCTACCAAAGGCTGAACGCCAAGTGGAGGGAGTAGGAAGATGGACGGGCTCCTCATTCACACCTGAGAACGCCCGGGAGCCTAAATCGCCTGCACAGGGCACCCGGACACCCCCGGACCAGCACCCCCAGAAGCCAGGGCTCACCTTGGCCTTCCGCAGCACATGTCCTCGGCAGGGGGAGCTGCCCGGGGCCGCCTGGCTCTTCTTCAGGACAGCCGCACTGTTCACTGGCACGGGGCCCTCGGTGTCACTGGTGTCACAGCTGGAGATGGGCGAGTTTTCCAGAGTCCGATGCCTGAACACTGGAGACTTAACAGAGGAAGAAAAACCTGCGTGAGGAGTGGTTTCTAGGCTACCAGTATTCTCCAGCAGGACAATCATGTATCTCAGGAAGACATAAGTTTTGCAAGTGGGCAAAAACAGCAGCAGCAGCAACAGCCAGGACCGCCAGGTGGTCAGTGTCTCACCCCCAGAGTGCCTCCCAACATTCACGGCCAGGAGGGCGGAGGCTCCGGGGGGCAGGTAGAGGCTCCAAGGGGTGCTCCGACTCCCAGCCGTGCCTAGGGTCGGTGAGGGTGGGATTCCTGCCCAGGTCTTTTGCATTCAAAGCTGGGCTCTTCCATCAGCTGCTGCTGCCTCTTGTCGGTCCCTCTGTGCAGCGCTTTATGGTTTTGAGAGCTTTTCTGGGGCAAGTGCCCTAGAGATGCCCAGATAGCAGAAAGCACCAGCACTTGGGGTTGGGGCAGCACTGGCTCTCGCTGCATGGGGCTGGTGGGAGACACACAGGCGCCCGTGAGCACACAGGCTTTCTGAGTGTTTATGGCAGCTTCCACATGCCAAAGGAGGCTGAAAATAGAACCACATGTGTCCTGAGCCGCTGAGGCCCCCATTGCTGGCTCTTCCATATGGGATCCCAAACTGCTCTCTGGGAAAAAACGCTGCAGTCTGCTGAGCCTTCTCTCAAATGAAGTCTCCAAGGAAGAGATGCTTCCTAGGATTCCTGCCAAAATGTGTTATGTAAAAAGCACTGCTCAGGCTATACGGAATGGTGTTTTAGAACGGTGTTTCAATGACCATGAAAGTGGGCAGCTCAGGTTCCCCTGTGGGCTTTACTGACCACGGTCCCCAGGAAGCCAACCTGACCTATGCTGTGGCAGTCCCTGGCTGCTGGGGAGGGAGCTCAGGGTAGTGGTAGTGAACAGAAGGGAATGCTGATGAGGACCTCTGTCTGGGAGAGGCCAGGCCAGGCTATGAGTAAAGTGGCAGGAGACCCAGAGACCTGCATCTCAAGAGGGGTCCACCCAGCAAGCCACTCTCCCGAGGACGCGGCCTGGGCAGCAGGGGTACACAGTGCTTCCCCAGATGCTGGGACAGAGGATGGCACCAAGGACATCCTCCCTCAAATGAGAGGGAAGTCACAAAGCACGGTGGACTAGAGGGGGAAAAGCTGACACAGCCAGCCAGGCCCAGGCCCCTAAAGAGCACTTCGGTCAAAGCAAAGTGAGGAGGTGGTGCAGCAGGAGCTGGAAAAGGGGCCCGAGGGAAGCTCGAGCGATGGGGGGTGGAGAATGTGGGGCCCCCATAGAGGAGGCGAGTGGGCAGCTGTGCCCAAGGGCACGGGAACTGGGGCGTGAGGACCAGCGTTATCTGCTGGATGGGAACACCAGGGTCACCATGACGAAAGCAGGCATGATGGACAGCTGCACCCAGAAAGTGGAGGTGCTACACAGGGCAGACAACACTGCCAGCACGGACAGCTGCTTCCCAAGTTCATCTCGGAAGGAAAGGCAAGAACGCAGGGCAATGGGACAGTCACCAGAGGGAGGAGGAGGCCAGGAAGAACCTTCCTTTTTAAAGATAGATCCAACTACAGAATCCTTAAATGCTTGGAAAAAGCAGAGAAGCTGAAGATACAGGAGAAGGATCTCTCAGGTGTCTGGAAGGCAGGGGAGGGTGGGATCAAGGCACGGACCACAGCCCAGAAAGCCCAGCCCCTCCACTCAAACAGGACCAGACAACAGGGGCGGGACAGCTCCTCAGACCACTCCTGCCCCCCACCCTTCACACAGGACGCCGGACAAGAAGCAGTGGGGGCAGTGTGTGCTCCTGCCCACATCACCACAGATGGAAGGGCACAGGGCTCCATGAAGCAAGGGAAGACCCCACCCTGTGCCAGCCTACGCCCACAGCCTCACTGCCACTATTACTGCACCTGACCCCACCATGCTCTTGTCCCCACTTATGCTGGATGAAGGGCTGAGGACACCCAAGGCACCCCCTAGCCCCTGGATTTGAATTCCACCTGCACCCCTCCTCTCCGGCCCTGCTTCACTGTGCTCCATGGATCGGTCTATCTGACATCAACATGTTTTACCGGTTTGCCTCTCTCATGAGAATATAAGCTCCATCAAACAGGGATTCTCACCTATCTTGTCACAACTGTGGGCTTAGAATAGTTTCTAGCACACACAGGAAGCACAGAATGTGGGCCGGGCATGGTGCCCCCCACCTGTAACCCCAGCAACTCAGGAGGTGAGATGGGAGGATCACTTGAGCCCGGGAGTTCAAAAAGAAACACAGCTTATGCATATATGTATATACATACACACCTTTACATATGAAATTGTATGCATGTTGTATATATATCTAATTGTATTTTACACATAATGCGTAATTGTTGAATGAATTCTCTATGATTTTATGTAATATATAACAGTACTGTATATAATGATATCAACATGCCATTGTTGGATGAGTGGAATGAATGAATGAATGCATGTGTGTTCAGGAAGATGTGACTGAATGAACACAGGCGCTGCAGTGCAGCGTTGTGCCCAGGGCCTCTGCACACATAGTCCTATGCAGTGGGCACTATTGTTTTCTCCATCTTACAGATGAAAAATTCGGGGCCTAGAGAAGTCAGGTGGTTTCAAGCTGTGGCCTGTGCGGCCACACAGCCTCCTCTTCAACACCTTGAAGAACCATGCACGCGTGGCTGGGTTTGCGGTCTGGGGATAGAGCTGGCTGCTTGCTCAGCTCTGCAGGTGGGAGGAAGGTTGTCCTCTGAGTTGGAGGCGATCACTGGGGTGACACAGGAAACTGGGGTGGGGATGGGGGAGCTTGGAGGAGAAGGGAAGAGTGAGGAGGAGCAGGCAGTGCAGGGGTAATTGGCAGGGTTCAGCAGGGGACTGAAACTCAGGGCTGCCATCAACCCAGACACGTGTAAATCCTCCCCACAAACCCGCCCCAGGCTCGTGTGGAGGGGCAGATGTGGGTTCAACCAGGCTCAGCATTTTACCGAGCGTTCTGGAAAGAAAGACCTAGAGTGGGAGTGTTCAGGACGCAGTGGGTGGGGGCTGCCCGCAGGGTTTGGCCGGAGCAGGGACAGAGGTCCAGCTGTCCCTCGCCGCTGCCTGCTCTGTCTGCTCTACAGGCATGTGTCCTACTCTGGGCCCAATGCCTCCCTCGCTCAACAGAAGTGCCGACATCCAGCTCACAAGACAGGAGACTCAACAGAATGACCAAGTGGAAAGGACATCTACGTTTTCAGCAATCTCAGCCGAACGGGTGAAGAGGAGCCACTGACGGGATGCCTCACGCTGGAAGAGGGGCCCGAGGGAAGCTCGAGCTTTGTTCTGCTCGGCTCTAAGAGGACACAGACCGCTTCATTCCTTTCAGCTACCCCAGCCCCTGGCTTAACTCTCAGATACGCCAGACAGTTTACAAGCACTGGCTGTCTAATGACCTGCCATCAAATGAGGACCAATCTGTTCTAAACAGACTGTGCACAGGGGAAAGACACAGACTCAGTGTTGCCACGCCTCTTAACACTTCAACGAGAGACAAGAAACAGCACGTCAGGAACACAGGGCCCGGCTGATCCAAGTGTCTGATGCTAACACGTGAACTGCCTCCTGGTGGGCAGGCTAAGGGTCACAAGCAAGTGACGTCCGAGAGCCCCTCCGCATCCTCGCTGGACGCACCAGCCCTCGGTCACGCAAGGCCAAGCCAGCCTCCAAGGTGAACGGGCAGGACACATACCTGTGGGCTCGACGTCCCTGACTTGGGCTCAATGGCCAGCCCCAGGGTGACCCCGCCCGCCAGTGCCTTCTTCAGGCTCTCCTTGACCTCCGTCAGCTCCAGCTCCAGGCTGACGCGCTCCGCCTCCTTCTGCCGGCACTCCTCCTCCAGCTGCTTGAGCTTCTCCTCCAGGACTGCCTGCGGCTTCCTGCCTGGAATTCCCAGAAACGCCGTTACTCCCGCAGCAGACACAGACTCTCCAAACAACAGAGAAGGCACCTGGTCCCCGAAAAGAACTTCCATAAAATGTTTAGGTTGAGCTCCCCTAATTTAGGTCCTCGTTGCAAAACTTAAATTCGGCAGTTCTCTAAAGGATCAGAGTCCTTCCCCAACCACTACTACCCTTTGCTGCAGCTGGCCTCCCGGGAAACGGGAGATGCTAATTCTCACCAAGGCTGGCAGCTCCTGGCTCTGGGACTCAATGTTCTCCAGTGTACTCATGCTAAAACGTGGACCCTAACCTCCACAACTCCCAAAGGTGCCACTGCCTGAAGTGTGAACAGTGCCCTTCCCTGATGCTTCACCGATCCCTCTGCCAGCTTATGCTCGTGGCAATGAACAGCAGCACAGCTTGCATCTATACTGGACATGGCATACATTTCTTCAAGGCATATTCACTTTACTTATTTGAGGTTTGCTGTAGTGACCTAAGATGGACCCACTGGACAGAAGAGAACACCAGTCCCAGGAGTGAACAGACTGGTACCCAGAGCCTGGGCCAGTGCTGGCCAGCAGGCGAGGTTCTCTTTTTCAAAGCCGAAAGCACCTCCGCCTCCTGCATCTTCACTATCCTGCAAGCTTGGAACACAAGAGAGAAATGCTACTTTTGTCTTGTTAAACTCAATGCCCTGTCCCATTCTCTGGCCCAGCCTCCTCCTGGGTCAGCCTGACCTGCCCTGCCGACACCTGCCTTCCCCTCTTCTAAACTCTAAAAGCATTTCTCTTCATCAAATCACTGAGGCACGAAGTCCAGAAAGGCTGGAGCTGCTAATCGCTGGCTGGGTGTGCATCAGCTCCTCCCCACACAGCCAGACACAGGAAAGCTGCAGCTTCCTCTCTGGACCGTGCAGGCCTCTGTGGCATCTGAAGACCCCGTCCCAGCCCAGGCTAGTACGATCTCAATCTAAGGAGCCAGTGTTCCACAGTCTGAGCACCAAGCTGGAAGGGAGGCCATGCCTATGGAAGCCGTGCTGCCCCAGGGTCAGGAGCTGAGCACCAGCTCCTGCCAGCAGGCATGCACATGCCTGGCCCAGGGGTGCCACTCTGGCTCCAGACTCAGTTCCTGGGAATGCGCCCTTACCCTCAGTCCCTCTCTGGCATCTGTATTCCACTAGCCTGGCCTCTTCCCCGATGCATTCCAAGACAGACGCTGCCTTGCTCTCACCTGTCCCTTCTCAAGAAATGAGGGGCTTCTTCTACCCATGCAGTGCCATCTTGCCTTGCCTGAACTTCTGAAAATGACTCACCCCTGTGGGCTACCCTCCTGTGGAGAAATCCAGCAGATCCCTCCTACACAGTGACCCAATCTACCGAGCCCTGTGGAGACAGGCCATCCTCCAGACAATCTCTGCTGTCAGTGCCAGAAGCTGAAGCAGGTCCCCCAGCACCTCCCCTGCCTCAGTGAGTGGCGTGTGGGTCAGGTCCTGAGCGGAATGAAACTTGCAGTCTCTGATACGAACGCGCCCGGGGCTGTCACCCGACCCCGAAGCCTCCCTACCGGCGGGGGCATCCATGGCGGCTCGGAGGTCCTTTCTTTCCCTGCGGAGCTGGGCCAGCCTGTTTCGCAGGGCTTCCTTCCTCGTCAGCAGCTCCTCCTCTTTGGTCTGCAGCCGCCTGGCATCTGCCTCTACCCGGTTCTTGCCGTACTTGTACTGGGCAGCATCTTGAGAAGAAAAAAAATAGCAATTAAAAATTAGGTTTACTAGCCTGGGAAACACGGCAAGGTCCGTCTCTACAAAAAAATGCAAAAATTAGCCAGGCATGATGGCACATGCCTATAGTCCCAGCTACTCAGGAGGCTGAGGAGGGAGAATTACTTGAGCCTGAGAGTTGGAAGCTACAGTGAGCTGTGATTCCGCCATGTGCTCCAGCCTGGGTGACACTGAGACCCCATGTCCAAAAAAAAAAAGTAGGTTTATTCAAGCAGATAATGGGGTAACTCAAAAAGCCTGTTTAATCAGCCAACTCAGTAAACAAACACAAAGCCAGTTATTTCGATAATTCAATAAGAAAAACGACAGGGGTGGTTTGAACTAAGCAGAAAAGTTGGCTAGTTCAAATTCTTCAATAGCCTTTGAATCAAATTTTTAAAAACAAAAAGAATATTAGGACATTCCTTTAGTTCACTTCCCTTTGAGGAACGTGACTTAT
This sequence comes from Cheracebus regulus, assembly GCA_963574635.1. Lineage (NCBI taxonomy): Eukaryota > Metazoa > Chordata > Mammalia > Primates > Pitheciidae > Cheracebus > Cheracebus regulus. The sequence goes on from CAUYQU010040573.1 coordinate 35,394, forward strand.
AATTAATCTGCGACAATGTGGAGAGCGAACATTCTATCATCGGAGGAGACGGGGTCTATCACTACCAAAAATCATGTCTTGTATTTGCTTCCCTCTCTACACTCTTCAAAATACTTCCACAACACCACAGTGTCTGTTCCTTCTGGCCATGGCATCTGACTGGCTCTCAATTGCTGCTACATCCCCAGCACTGAGATTGGCACCTGGCATGGAGGTGATATAATACATGTTTCTTTAGTGAATAAATGAACGATGGATCCATGAAGAGGCAACCAGGAGAAGGACCTGGAGCCTGACCGTCTAGGAAGGAGTTCCAGCTTGCACTTGTAGCTGCATGACCTGAACAGGGCATGAATCCCTCTGTGCCTCAGTTTCCCTCAGCTGTGAAATGGGGACAGTAAGAGCAGGTAATTCACTGGTCAGTTATGTGGATTAAATATTTATAAAGCACTTAGAACAAATGTAAAAATGGGTAATACATAAATGCTTCTTTCATAAAATGAATAAATGAAGAGGAAACTGACTTTAGGGGACATTTACAGATGTGGCGACATCACAGCACCAGTGAAAAAGCTTTCAGAACCTAACCCCACATTCTCTTCCTCCTATGTTGGCCTTTCGCTAACACTAACTTAGGACAACAGCTCTCTGGAAGAATCCATGGAGGAGATGAAGGTTCTAACAAAACTTGGATGGAGGATCACCAATGTCAGAGCCTCAGTGATCTCCCAGTCGCTTCTAACAATCACTCACAGCTGAGGACAACTCCTAGGCCTTCACGACCGCACACCCCATGTGTCTGACTACCTAGCTTGGCTAGAAACTACTTCGGGTTGGAGCCACAGGGGTGGCATAATGGTTAAGAATAAAAACACTGCGCTCAGAGAGGTGGCTATAAACCCACACTCCACCCTCCCTTGCTACATGACTCCGCAAGCAACCTCTGGAAAAGCTCAGCTTCACCCTCTCTAAAACAGACACGAGAAGGAACCCTATGTGTGTGCGTGTGCACATGTGCATGTTTTAAATGAGATGTGTGTGTGTATTTTAAATGAGAAACATGTATCTGAAAAAAATCTAATAAAATGGCATGATGCCTGATGTAGTGGACATTCACTGGCAAGTCTTACCATATCAGCAATAAGTGATTCCCAGAGCCCTGTCCACTCAGGGACAGCAGGTAGCCATTTCTAGCACCTGTCCTAAAGGCTGAATTTGCCAATACTTACAATGTGAGCCATCATGATTTCAATGAAATACTGCATTTATGAGGGCATAAAAAGTGATCACCCCTGTCAATTTTCCCCTACCCAAAAGAAACACACAGAATGGCAGCAAAAGGGTCAGCAGCCTGAGGACAGGCTAACCATTCAACAACCTGAAACAAAAACTGCTAAGGTAATAACATATTTTGCAAACAAGGCCAAGTCCAAACTCTGCTCACATATTTCTAAACTAACCTGTTTCCCTAAACGAACTCAATGCAATAACCTATAAATTTCCAACCTTTTGGTCCCCATGTAATAAATCCCATCTAATCTATAATGCAACTGGCTGGATTCAGCAAAAATAGAGAATGCCATTATTTTTCTCTTTTGTCACCATTAGATGTCACCAAAGTTAATAAAAACTCCCTACAGAAGGTCTCATAAAATAAAGTAATAAATCATCTAGGAAATAAAGTCAGCACAGGTACTGACAGAGAAGCGACATGGCGACTGAGACTCCATGGGATTCAGATTCTGCTTTAACAAAGCTCTCCAGGTGTGAGCTGCTCCTCTCCCCACCACCCCTCCCCAAAGAAACAAAACTAAAAAAGGAGAAAGTAAACACACCTGATACAGTGGGAAATAAGGTTTGCCAGAGAGAAGGTCAAAGGAAGTCAGTACATTAAACAAATGGTGGCAGGAGGATTTGGCCCAACTGGTTCCAGCCTATCTAGTGAACATGCATGTGTGTGGGTAGAACAGAGGTGAAGGCAGGCTTCCATCAGGAACGTACACACTTCCTTGGGGGCAGTGGTGAACATGTGTGTGGGTAGAACAGATGTGGAGACAGACTTCCATCAGGAGTGTACACCCTTCCTCGGGGCGGATGCACCCTGGTCCTGCTGGGTGATTCCAAGGCTTGTTCATGAACGTTGCCAAGGACACTGCCAACCTCTCAATTCCCCTATGTGGATGCTCTGACTCCAACACTGAAACCACAGTGCAAATGGATGTCAGCACGTGTCGGTATTGGAGCCTCTCTCTTCTACAGCTGGTGTGCGGTTACCACTGGGGCTAGCCAGCCTCATCTTCATTAGCACAGAGACTGGTCTACCAGTTGCACTGATCCAGATCTGAAAAGCTCAGGTACAAATCCCAGGTGGCAATGGCATGTAACCACATCAAACTCAACATCTGCATCTAACTCCTACCTTCTTCCTCTGGGAAACCTTCCTGGACAGGCCCAGATGGCCTCTGGGGCCCCCAACCTGCAGAACCCCATGCTGCGGCCCTTCCACGTGCTCATCTGCATGTGTGGGTCTGCTGGACGGAAGACGCTCAATGGCAATTACTTTACTGTGTCTCTGAGTCCCTGGAGTGAAGAAGTGCTGCCTGGCTGGCTCCCTGATGAGACATCCCACATAATGAGCCCCAGTGCAAACAACACTTCAGAGATGACACTATCGCCCTGCATGGATCCCTGGAGGGAAGGGGAGAGGGTGCTGGGTGCAGGCAGGCTGAGTCCCTGGTGCCTTGAAGCTTCTCTGCCCAGTCTATTTCCGGCTGCATGTGGAGTGTGAAAGCCTGCCACCCACTCTGGCTCTGTGATTTACCAGCTGTGAGGCCTCGGGGTAGCCGCTTACCCTCTTGGTGATTCTTTCCTCATGTGTATGATGGGGCAGAGGACAATGCCTCCGCTTACAGAGGGGCTGTGGGAAGTAAAGCAGATGGGGTAAGAATGGCTTGCTGTAGATCACAAGGCGCCACAGGACTAATCACTGTCCTGCTCTAGTGCTGAGGCCCACATATGGCCTCAGTCATTCCACGGCACCAACCACAGGAGCCATCTGTCTACGCCTGGCAGATAAAGAGGCTGAGTTCAGAGTTTGCAGGGCTTGTCAAGCACAGATCAGGGACATAAGCCAAGGTCTCCTGACCCAGCATCCAGGGCCACCCGGAGCTGCAAGCAACCTGCACTCACAACTGCCTCCCATTTTAAAATGCTGAGTCGATCCCACAGGTGGCAAACCAGTTCTGGGCTTCCATTAACAAGCACAGTCAGAAAAGCTGGGTGGCAATCGCCACTGTCCTTCCGTGCGGCCGATGAGAAAGGATGGCGGTGCCCACAGCTCCACTTCTCCAGCTACCCCCCAAGCTGGCACTTACTGGTGGGCAGGCTCAGACAGGCCCAGCTCTACCAAGTACACTTACAGCCAGAAGGCAAGACATGCGATGGCATACTTACTCGAAGCCGTTCTTTTCACACCAGCCACAGGATCCACTTTTTTTGGCTGACTGCTCAGAGTCTTCCCTTTTCCTGTGACCCCATTAGATGCCACTGGGGGCTTTTTACCCTTGAGCTGTTGAAATGAACATATAAGAATATAAAAAATAAACACACAGTCCAAATAATCTTGAGTCTTTTTTTTCTGTAGTCATTTCTTTCAGTCTCTGACTCTAAGTATTATAGAAACTAGCATAGATGGAGAAAAAAATAAAGGGGAAAGAAAACCAAGATGGCTTCCAAACACTGGGCTGCTGGGATTATGGGGAATGGCTAAGGAGGTGTGGCCAAGGCCAAAGCCAATGGGGTCCATAAGATGTGTTCCGGTGGAACGCCGCAGAAGTGACGGCTTTCTACTGGCAAATCACAAACACTACCCAAGCTGGCGCCAGCTGAGGTGAGCAGTTTGTGTTTCTGAGGCTAAACGGCTTTTATTTCAGTGAGATGCCCTCAGGAGAGGAGCAGGACCCTGCATTAGAGCTGTGCTGCTGCAAGTGCTTTTACAGCAAGTGATGTCCTAACGGGCAAGGGAAGCATAACACACACAGCAATAACGTGGAAACTGAGCTTGCACTGACTGCAGAGACAGTGCTCTACTCTGGGGACTGCTACAGGCCAGCGAGGTCTGCATTTTGCTGGCATGATCTTCCATGCAGCTTAGTTGAGTAATTTTTCAGCGTGATGGCAAAGACTGACTCCAGCACCCACATCTATGCTTTTTTCCATGATACTACGTTTCCTTCTGTTGCAGGCCTCAACTTTTGGGAGGCAGAGATCTAGCTCCAAATTCTGGCTCCATCATTTAGGAGCTGTCAAGCAAGTTATTTAAACTTTCTGAGCCCCCACTTGATTATTTAAAAAGGTAAAGGTAGACCCCTCCCCACAGGGTTCCTGAAATGATCAGAAGACCTGCAGTACGGGAGAGAGGACGTGTAAGTGCTTAAACAATAGGTTCCCATTAAAATGACCAAAGGAGGTTGGGAAGCACAGAGGCCATGTAATTTAACTTGCAAAAATGTTTCCTACTTCTACGAAACAAACAAAAGGGAACAAAAGTAACAGAAACTCCACACAGGAACCATACATCAAATGATTCCCAACTAATGTGGGGACAATCCAAGTGTGCAGGATGGAAAGCTGTGTTGCAGGTTTTTACCTAAGGCAGCTCTAATGCCAATAAAAAGACAGGCAGAAACACAGATACACATTTACTTAGTAAATACAACACAAAACCTGCCCACTTTTTGGCATAAGTCCTCCTAAGAATCCCTGAGGCCAATGGTTCCCAAGCCCCTGGGGCCCGGCTTTACTTAGCTCTGGGCCCCTCAGACGCACCGAATGGGAATCTCCAGGGATAGGATCTGAACAACCGTCATTCAAAATCGAAAACCAACACACACCTGTGCATTTGGTTTTTGATGAAGCCGACCTATTGGGAGCTAGTGCTCTAAGTCACTACTATCTAGAATTCTGCAATTTTACCTGGTTCATTATTTTCTTAAGATTATCCAAAGAATGGAGAAAAATACACATATTTAAAACATGCCCATTTGCTGTATGTTCATATTCCTACATATTGGCTGAAGTCTTTAGGCAAAGCGTAACAAATTCTTCAGTTAAATATGTGTGATAAGCCGGGCACGGTGGCACGCGCCTGTTGATCCAGCCACTTGGGAGGCCAAGGCAGGAGAATCACTTGAGCCCAGGAATTCAAGTCCTGGCTGGGCAACATAATGAGACTTCAACTCTTTAAAACAAAACAAAACAGGGCTAACCACACAAAATTACTCTGAAATGTTACTGTTTGCCATAAACACAGGTGTGCAATGGACCACAGTTCAACATCAAGGTTATTATTGTTCAGTGGTCATCAAATGCCCTTATTATCATTGTCTAGTTTTTAAGAGTATACCTCTAAACTTATCATGGAAAACCCCTACCATATTCTGAATAATCCTATTTCATGTTTAAAAATCAAAAGCAATGACTACATGGAGTCAGCCCTTCCTCATTATGTGTAATGGAAACATATTAAAGAACCTTGCAGTTCAAGAATCTTCTGGAAAGTTTTATTACCTGTTTCTTTTAAATTCTCTGCCTTTAGTTGACATAATTCACAAAATTCACTGGGGAATTTTCCAAGAACAGAAAGCAAGCCAGATGTGGGCAAAGAAATAGTGCTTAGACAGACCATGAGCTCGTCAGAAACAGCTCATAAGTTCCTTGGTAGCCAGGCTGCAAATTATATTCTAGTTGAGGGAAAAAAAATTATGCTTTGCCTTTGCTGAGTCCCATTTACTGCAAGTTGCAGAACTGTTGGGGCAATGTAACTTAAAGGTGGCTCTAGAATCTTACAGAGGAAGATGCTGTACCTGTGAGTTAAGCCCGAGAGACGCCCTCCCCACAGAAGAGGTATTAGTGAGAGACTGAGTGGAGGCAGGGTATTTGTAATGGTTAGAGGACAGCTTGGCAGCAGACAGCCTAGAGGCCTTTCTGTCAGCAGGAGAGTAGCGGGCAAAGATCTCCGGAGACGGTAAGTTATCGTACAGGCCTGCGTTATCATAAAGCACCTCTTCTCCCAAGCCGCTGCTGCAGGAAGCAGGAAAGCCATCTTCCGGTTCCCACTGCAACACACACAGCTTTGTGGTTAGTGACTTGGACACAGAACAGCAGCTTTCAGCGTAGCGAGATGTCATTTATTAATAGCACAGCACTTAGCATGGCATCAGCACCCAACACCCTTCTGCTCAGACTGCAGCTGTTATCAGTAAGGCATGCACCCACCAACACCACACGTACACACACCCAACACAGGCATGCAGACTGATTCAAAAGAACTTGACTTCTGAAGCCTTATGGACATTTTTTTTTCCTTAGACCATTCCCAGAATGGGAATGTGAAGTTTTTGTTTGGTCCTGTCTTTTAAAGAAGAAAAAGAAACGTTAACTGGTATTTCCTTCTTTAGAGAAGTCCCTAGCGCAGGATGCGAATGTGAGGGGCGGAAAGGAGATGGGCCCAGGGGCCTGGTGCTCTGGCTGTGCACAAAGACACTGAGGTCCATGCAGAGCACTCGATGCTTTCCACAGCACTGCCCTTGCCCTGGACGCCGACTTCATCTCACAGTCATCCGGGAAAAGGGGAAAATGGAAGGGAAAAATCCAGAGATGGAAGAAATGGAAGCCTGGAGCCAGTGAGTGGAGAGCGGAGGGAAGGGTCGTGCTCATCCCCACACGGTGCTGCCTCTAAGCCTCGGGCTCCTTCTGGGGACAGCAGACCACCTGCGGGCTCCTCCAAGTCCCTGTGCTGGAGTCAGTGACCTAAGTCCTATGGGATCTGTCAACACACACCCCTCTGTCCCCTGCTCTGTATACCTGAAGACAGTGCCACAACCAAAACATCTGTGAAAAGAGACATCAAATCCTCATAGAACACTAGACACTTCCAAATCTAATTGATATAAATGTATTATTTTAGCAGAAAATCTCTCACAACAGACTAAAATAGCTACATGCCATTTCATGGGACAGAGGAATCTGAGAACATGGACATTAAAGTATTAACTCAACCCAAAAACTGGTAACCACAGCCAAGGCCTTTTCAGCTTTAAAGGTCTTTACAAATTGCCTGGCATTGCAAGAAAGGCGATATTAATTCCTCTATTATGTTCTTTTACTGTTTTTATAGTCTCCCGGCCTAGTCCTTCCTGCCAGACGGTAATTACAACCTTTTGTTATAAAAATAGCAAAGACTGAAAATTCCACAGTAGGAGCATCTGTATTCCTCCGCAATCACTTCAATGTGTCTATTTTTGTGATCTAAAAATAACGGTCCCTGCAGATAAACTCGGATGTGAGAGTTTCATAATGACAACCCAGCATATATTTGTCCAGAGTTATTAAAACGGTCTAGACGAGACTATCATTTTCCTAAAATACCAAAGATTAAGTCATATGGAAGACGCAGAAAAACACCTACAGAGACCTCACAGAAGTTTCTAGTTTAAAGTGTGAGTGTGCATACTTTCATCTTAGTCTAAGCATCGGGGAATGGTAAATGAGTAAACATCACTTAAGCTGAAACAGTGCTACGGTGCCAGATATTAAGTCATAAATATAAACTTTTTTTGAGATGGAGTCTTGCTCTGCTGCCCAGGCTGGAGTACAGTGGTACAATCTCAGCTCACTGCACCTTCCGCCTCCCAGGCTCAAGTGATTCTCCTGCCTCAGCCTCCTGAGTATCCAGGATTACAGACGCCCACCACCATGCCCGGCTAATTCTATTTTTAGAGATGGGGTTTTGCCATGTTTGCCAGGCTGGTCTCGAACTCCTGGCGTCAAATGAGACGCCCACCTCTGCCTCCCAAAGTGCTGGGATCACAGGTGTGAGCCACCACACCCAGCTATAAATATGAACTTTAAAAACCTAAAAATGAGGCCCTCCAAAGAGAGATGAGCTGGTAACAGAGCTGAACACACAGAAAAGAGTTTCAGGAAGGGGCTGAGCAGAGGAAGGAAGCGACACACAAGTATAGTGTGTTACGTCCTAAAGGCAACTATCGCCAGTCCAGCAATACACACACACAAACAAGGAATGGCAGACCTTTGTTTCTACTACAGATTAAGCTGCCAATAACCTAAAGAACACTCACTCCTGTGGGTGGCCTGTACCGTGTCATGGAAGTCTGAATGAAACGGGCTGGGTGGGGCCAGATGATCCCATGTGTGGTTCCACAGGGTCTCAACGGCATCCGGCTCAGTCACAGGTTCGTGTGTAAGGGGTGCACGTGGAGAAAGACCTTGGAGGAAAAGGCGTATGAAAGGGTCTTTGGGTGGGACGGGCTAGACACAGGCTCAGAGAAGTGGATGCTTCTCAGGATGTAGACGAGTATGGTAACTGGCGTCTAAACCCAGGGATAAGCCTGTGCTGTCAAGAGACACTGGGGTGACACAAGGCAAATGGAGGCCGAAGAGCAGGTCCCACCTAGAAAACGGCTCAGGGCCGGATTCCAGGGCAGGAACTCGCCTGAGAGCCTGCTCCCCAGGCCGCCGTGGGTCTGTCTTAGCGGGAAAAACTTGCGCAAGCCCCAGTGCGGGGGCACAGCGCCATGGTGACCCGGAGACACGCCGGGGAGGACTGGCTGAGGGAGGAGGAGACTGACGGGCCCGCCTAGGACGGGGGCTCTGCTGGATACACTTTGCAGCTACGATGGGATCCGAAAGTGACTCTGTTTGCGCTGTGCCGCCTGTCCTAACATGGGACCTACATGTGGGCCCGGCCCTGCCCTCAGGTAGCTCTCTCTGCTCCTACCTCTGCTTCCTACCAGGTCCACTCATTCCCACGAGACGCAGAGGCCCTTTCAGGACAAAGACAATAGCTTCGTCAATTCTTCAACTCCTGGCAGAGAGTCTAGCCACTAGGAGACACACCGCCAATAAGGCAAGGGAGAGAGGACCGAGGAGGGAAGGGAGTCGACCACGTGATGAGAAGATCCCTCTTTAGAACCAGAAAGGGCGGCCTCCCCCACAGGAACCCCAGGGCAGGTACAGAGGGGCAGGAGGGGCAGGAGGCAGCGACCAGTGGGAAGGTGTCTGGGCCCCATGGACACACTGCGTCCATCACGGCTCTTGAGGAATGGGCCAGCCGCTTCTGACCCCAGCCACAGAACCAGCCTTCAGTCTGTTTATGCTCCTGAGCACTGGGGATCCTCAGCCCCGCTCCTCCCTCAAGGAGGCTGTTGTTTCCTGGTTCCTGCTGTGAGCGGCTACAGAATTTACAATGCTGGGGCTGACAAGACATTACCCAGAATACTGGAGAAGCAAAACAGTAAGAAAAAACTCTGAAATACCTTCCAAGGCTGGAAAAAATAACAATAAATATACTTTGTGTCTACGTTTGAAAATGATCTTAACATAGATGCCAATTTCAAACCCACCCAGTACTGGGAGATGCATGGCATACTGGTTTCTCATAAGCCTCCTTCATCCATCTGCTAACTGTGAAGGCCTCCCCTCTGAATGCCCAGGGCTGGGCACTGTGCCTGGACCAGACAGGATGCTCAGTACACGGCTGTGAGATAAGCAACATGCACATGCTGTGAGACAAGCACCTGTTGACAGGCCTGCTGACGACACACACCACGCAACATACTGAGAGCAAACTTTACAACTCCACAGGCCGAATAGACCCTGGAGACCAGCGGAACAGAGAAAGCCATGCCTAAACACCAACTGCATGGAGCTGCAGATCCACAGATGGCACTGTGCTGGGAGCCAGGAGCCTGCTCCTCCAAATCCAGCCCAAGGGAAGCTGAGAGCTTGTAATGTGGTCATTCCTCTACAGCATCGTTTCCTTCCTGAGGGGATTTCTCAGTATTTTAATTCTATGGGGAAATAGCTACTCATTGACAACTTACACTGTGCTAGGTTTGATTTAACAAGTTATCCAAGTATCACTCTAATATGCTATCCTTTAGTCAGTATTTTAGTGGGCTGACACGTTTAATTAATGGGAGTGACATTAGGCTGGGCACGGTGGCTCACGTCAGTAATCCCAACACATTGAAAGTCTTAGGTGAGAGAATCACTGGAGCCCAGGAGTTCAAGACTGGCCTGGCCAATATAGGGAGATCCCGTCCCTACTAAAAATAAACAAATGAGTGTGGTGTGGTGGTGTGTACCTATGCTCCCAGCTACTTGGGAGGCCAAGGTGGGAGGATCCATTGAGCTGGGGAGGTTGAGCTACAGTGAGTCTCGACTGCACCACTGCACTCCAGCCTGGGCCACAGATTGAGACACTACCTCAACACCAACAGAAAAATGACAGTGACATTAAATGACAAACTGTCTACTAGTCTCAAACAATCCACTTGTTCAAATGCAGCTTCAGATGAACAGCACATCAGAAACCAGGAGCAGAGAGCTGACATGGAATCTCCCACTTGCCTCAGAGCATTAAGAAGCCGACCTCATAAACTGAAACCCGGGGAACTGAGGCACAGAATTTCCACAGCCTCACTCCTAATGAAACCACGACTCCAGCAAAAGGGTACTCACCGAGCCGTTGATGCACGGGACATCGTCGTAATGAAGCGCCGTCCCACTGGGGTGGGCATAACCATTGGAGGTGCCCCCTAGATATGGGTTAGCAGATAGAACACGCCTGTTCATGAAACTGAAAGAAAGGAAATGCGTTAAAATCCATAACCTGACCACCTTTTACTCCAATCAGTAAGGTCTTCAGTGAGTTCTGACTCTATGCCCAACGCTATGTCAGCAGTCACGGGGCAGAGAAGAAATACTAGACAGAACCTCGGCAGAAATGAGAGGATGTGTTGGAGGGACTGTCCTATGAGATTAGGAGGGCACATACTCTGCAGAATGGCAACACAGATTGCCGTTAACCAACGCTAGGTACACGCAGCAAAGCCTGCAAGTAACAGGCATTCAGAAATGGCAAGTATTTCGGTTATCATCCATCTCTCACAGTGGCCAGCTCCTCTCATAGCCTGTGTTGGTAATAAAGTTTTATTGGAACACATGCTTCTTTCACAAGTGTGTTACTTTCAAGAGGATAACATGGGCTGCAAAGCTAAAAGTTAGGCCAGGCAGCAGGGTGACTCACACCTATAATCCCAGCACTTTGGGAGGCCGAGGTGGGCGGATCACCTGAGGTTGGGAGTTCAAGACCAGCCTGACCAACATGGAGAAACTCCATCTCTACTAAAAATATAAAATCAGCCGGGCATGGTGGCACATGCCTGTAATCCCAGCTACTCAGGTGGCTGAGGCAGGAGAATCGCTTGAACCCGGGAGGTGGAAGTTGCAGTGAGCCAAGATCACACCACTGCATTCCAGCCCGAGCAGTAAGAGCGAAACTTCGTCTCAAAGAAAAAAAAAAAAAAAAAGCTGAAAGTTACTGTTGAGCCTTTTTTGGAAAAAGTTTGTGGACCCCTGTTCTAGAAGCTCTCTAGAACAATTATTCAACAAACGTTTATGGAGTTCTTAGGACTCATGCAGCACCACTGCCACCCCACACAACTCATTTCCACCTCTTCCCTGAAATTCCCTCAACTCAGACCCGCTGACGGTGGCCAGAGAAATCCTTTAGAAGGTGTGATATTGTGGCATAATAAATACATATTTTGGTCTTTGTCCCAAGTTCCTGGTCAGGGCTCCTAAAACTCTTGGAATTTCCTACATGAAGAGTACAATGAGGGCTGGTTGCCAGGGAAACCAATCCCGTGATTAGGGCTGGAACTTTCCACAAATATCCAAAAGGACAAAGTTCCCAGAGCATCTGAGCTGTGAGCGTGTGGCGCTGTCAGAAGCGTGGTGCGCCCAACGAGGGCACCGGAGCACTGTGCTCCATACGCCTGGCCTGGTGCACTCTTCCTTCACTGCTTCTGAGCTGCAGCTTTTCACTAGTAATCCGGTAAGCAAGCTCCTCCCGAGCTCTGTGAGCAGCTAGCAACGCCGGAACTCGTGGGGAGGGGTCGTGGGAACCTCCAACTCACATCCCATTGGTCAGAAGTATAGGTGACAACCTGGACCTGGGGCTGGCATCTGAAGTGGAGTCGGCTCTGTGGACTGGGCCCTTAACTGGGGGACCTGACGCTGCCTCCTGGAAAACCACTGAGGGTTGAGTTCATGTATTAGGACACTCCACTGGTGCCCGCAGAAATCTAGAGAATTGCTTCGCATGGGAAAGACCTGCCCATTTAGTGGCCAAAGGTGAGACCCAACATTGTGGAGCCTGCAGTGAGAGAACTGCTCAATTCCCCTTTAAGGAGGGCAGGCTGGCCACGTCAGCCTCTGACCAACACCCCCAGAAGCTTCTAAAGTCACAAGGTGCCGCCCAGGGCCGCAGGGCTCCCAGGGACTGGGTCTTTACTCAGTCCTTGCGCTGTGGCTTCCAGCACTGGGTCAGTCTCCTTGGTATTCTGGGGCTCCCCTGGCTCTCTCTGCTCCCCCCAGCCCCTCTGCCTGCCAAAGTCCTCTCCAGACACCCCTCGTACCCGGGTCTCCGCATGGTGCTGCCCCCCAGGAGGCGCCCAGCTCGGGCAGCCCCACAGCAGCCCTCCCTCCCCTCCGGGTCTGGGACCACCACCCCGCATCCATGCCCTGCCTGCTCTCCCCACTGGAGGGTCGGCCTCAGAAGTGTGGGGACCACACCAGCACACGCAGGGGTCTGCAGGTGCAGGTGCCTAGAAGCTCAGCAGCTTCTGAAGCCACGGGTCAGGACTAACAATGGAAACACCCAGGGAAGAGATCTCCTGACAGCATTTCCTGCTAGTGGGGGTATTTCAGAGAATGCTGTGTTTCTATGACCACCAGCTTAAGAAAACACAGCGTAAACACAGGGGTGAGTGAAGTCTGCCTCTTTGGTGTACCTCTGGCAGCGTAGCCGCAGGAGGACCGGGCTTGGGGTTCCGGGCTGGGCTTCAGCAGCGTGGGCTGCGGAAAAGGCTCCGCACAGAGCGTGTGTGCGCCCCCTGCTGGGGAGGGACGCCACGCACGGCTTGCTGCCTGGACATACTCTCTGAATTGTAATTTATAAACTTTTCCCTGGCTTATAAGAATATAACTTAAAATACATAAAAGTATATGTAGGAAAAGGCAATGAATAAGAAGAGAACATACAAGAAGGAAAGATACAGCAAAACTTCAACATTTAATAGTTCTGCAGTAATAGATTTTGATTTTTGAAAACACATATTTAAGGTTTTTTAATTAAATGCCTCATTGGAGGGCTTTTGGGGAAACAGCGCTATGTATGCTTTTTGTCAGTGAGAGGCAGTAAAAGGATGGATGAATAAGGCCCAGCCACGGGGACCACCCTCTCTCCTGTGTCCTGGCCATACTGAGTCTTTCGCCTTCCCCGGCATCTTTGGTTTCGAGCATGTGGCCTGCACTCACCCTGCTGCAGCAGGGACATAGGGTGGGGTCAGAACAGAGGCCCTGAGTGGCTCCACTCCTGCTTCTGTGCTGGGAAAAGCCACTGCAGGATGCCTCTGACAGGCTCACTGGCAGGACTTGGGAGCACAGTGATGAGGGGTCACAGGCACACACAATGTCCCAGGTGGAGGAGGCCTCAGCCAGCAGCTAGTCACCCCTCACCCTACAGAGAGGGACCTGGCCCAGTGAGGACAACTCTGCCTGGTCCTCAAGAGGGCAGTGTGTGGGGTCACAACTAAACACGAGGCCTCTGTCTTCCACTTAGTGTCTGTCCATAATAGGATTTGTAGCCAAAGGCAGAAGTGGAAATGAAGTAAGAGGCCACAGGCCACTTGTTACACTGAAACCAGGAGAGTCAAGGGGAGCTATTTCCGAATAACCTCTCAGGACTCAGAGGAGAGGGTGGCCAAGAAGACCGCCTCCCATCGGCGCATCTACCCCCTCCGCCCTCGCTGCGCCAACCCCGCTTTCTACCCTCTCCCCCTCCGCCCTCACTGCGCCAACCCCGCTTTCTACGCTCTCCCCCTCCACCCTCGCCGCGCCAACCCCGCTTTCTACCCTCTCCCCCTCCGCCCTCACTGTGCCAGCCCTGCTTTCTATGCTCTTCATCCTCACTACCGCTTGCTGATGGACTCCTGAGAGTGATGAGAAGAGAGTTTTGGGGAAACTTTGGAGTATTTTCCTTGTATTATATAATCTATGTATCTCATTTCAAAACAGGCTTTCAGGAACACGTTTCAACTGTTCACCATTATTAAAGGTCCTAAACATACCACTTTTCCTGAGACGCTCTCCATGATTATCTTTCACTTTCCTCTTTCCAAAATATATTACTGCCGTTTCACCCTTAGTCATGTGCACACAAAGAGGATTCTCTGAAGAACCCTGAAGAGATTCATTAACTGGCTGCCAGTTTCTATAAAAGCCCAAAATTTCACCTTGGAATATTGATCACACTGGCAGGCGACCGTATTTTGAACACTGTTTCCTCGTCACATCTCATCTCTCTTAAGTTTTACAGGAATGACTGGCTAGAAAACTTGAAAATAAACCTTATTGTTAACTGACATCTCCTATAAAGACCTGAATGAGGCACTAGATCGAAAAGATCCCTGCAGCCATCAATTCACTGCATGCATATTTTTAATAAGTATTTTTAGTATTATGATCTACATTCCTTTCTCAAAAATGTGACCTTGCCACATTTGGTTTAGATTAATACTCTACTCTTTTATAAAGTAAAAGCCAAGTTGTATTCTAGGGCAACTATTTTATTTCAGGGTTTCTGTGACGTGCTTATCGCTTTGCTGATTATACTTGAAATTATATGTGGACATAGGATAGGTTTTTATGGAGATTTAGTATCTTCCCCATAAACATAGTTAGTATCCATAACCACTTTTATGTCAGTCTGGTTGGACAGATTCTGCAAAACTAGATTTACGGATATTATATCTCTTTAAAAATACTTTAAATGTGCTTTATTTACTGCATGGTGCTTAATAAATAGGAGAATCATCATAATTTACCTACATCTCGCTGATTAGAAAGCATGTAATTAAACAATAATGAGTATAAATGGAACGGTAAGTACTAGACTACAGCTATCCTGAATTCCGCACAAAAGGACAGTGGTGAGAACAGTCTGTCCTGTAGAAAACCTCCAGTGCTACTGGGGATTTTATGGACAATTTGTGCAAGACCAATTCCACCTGTCAAGGCTACTTACCTTGGCTGGGTGTAACATATGGCTTGAGTCCTAAAATGGGCCAAGTTATCTTCACTTTGAGAACTATTTCTTAGCCCCAGAAAGTCTGAGCTAAGCATTAAATCAATGTCCATTCACCATTCAAGATACAAAGGAAGACTGCTCCAATTCCCCATAAATGCCACTTGTGTGGAAAAACTAGATGGTGGCGGTCATATTAAATGGGCAAACAATGGCCAGGCCTTCGAGCCCATCTTCTTCACACTTGAAAGGGTGCGTCATCTCAGCACTGGCAGGTCTGCCAGCGCTGTTTACCCTTACTTGCTGATGATGGAATTCATGACCAGCTTTGTTTTCATTCACTTCCCTCACCCCAGTTCAGACTCTCTAAGGATGAGAGAAACAGACGCAGAGCCAAAGGGCCAAAGACGCCAGAGCTGGAAGCTTCAGAGATGAGCTCGCCCACCCTCTCTATTTTCTCCAGAAGGCAGCAGAGGTGCTAACAGGTAATGAATGACTTGTCCAAATTTTTCTGATTAATAAATACCACAGCAGGACCCAAAGCCAAGATACTCTACCTACTACCTGCCATATCTGAAATTAAACCTGAGATATATATTCATTGCTATTCACTTAAAAGTGGCATCATGGGTCATGCCTGTAATCCTAGCACTTTGGGAGGCCAAGGTGGGAAGATCGCTCGAGCTCAGGAATCTGAAACCAACCTGGGCAACATATTGAGACCCTGTTTCAAAAAAAAATTAGCCAGGCATGGTGGCACATGCCTATAGTCCCAGCTGCTTGGAGGCTGAGATGGGAGGATCCCTTGAGCCCAGGAGGTCAAGGCTGCAATGAGTCATAATTATGCCACTGCACTCCAGCCTGGGCAACAGAACAAGACCCTTAATCAAAAATACAACAACAACGACAACAAAACCCCAATAATAAACAAAAAAGTGGCACTGTTCACATGTCTGTAAACCCAGTTAATGTCCAGCTTAATAGAAGGTAGCTGGATTCTTACACCTGCTCCTTGCATTCAATTTGTCACAAAATGCTCTTTTGGTTAAAGTATGTGAAGAAAATCCAGCCTCAAACAAATGTAAGCTGGAAAAGTGGGGCACATTTTAACTGCTTTTTCCAAAAGTTGGAGATACACTTCTTTGGTACTACACCAAAACTCAGCAAGTGGTGGTTTCTTACTGCTAACTGCAATGTGGGTCAGAAATCAGATCAGTCAACTTACATTAAAATTCAGTAGTTTATCTTGCACTAGGAATAGATCTTTTCCCAAGCATGACTTCTGCAGCTCTTTCAAATGCTGACACCCTTCATTATACATCAAAAAAACTGCTTACTGGTATGACTACAGATCTCAGCAGGTGTCTGCAGGTGCTGAGAAGTGGGCAAGCTCACCATGGCAGATGAAAATTTTCCAGAATTCTAATTTCTAAGGAAAGCTTCAATGTATCACAAGCAACAAATACTGCCAAGTGTTTGCCTAGAGATGATGGGTATAGCTAGTTCATTTTCAAGAAAACATCTGCAAATACTTACATGCAAATAACCAGAGTTTGTCAGTTACTTTTTCAAGTAAAAATTTAAAAAAATTAATGCAGCCAGTTGTATGAGCAACTCACTGGTCTGAGAGCTGTTCCTCCACAGGACCACAGTCACAGTGCACCCCAGAATGCTCGCTGTGGCTTCCCATCATGCCACGCAGAACAGGAAAAGCACACGGACTGCAGAGACTTCATACAAATATCTACTATCCAGTCCTTTGCAGAAAACGCCGTAACTTTTACTGTTTCTCAAGGACATCTTACGTGAAACCAGCATTTTCTTTTACTGTTGCAAGCATGTGGCAGTGACAATGATTACTAATATAGTGAAGTACCACTATTTGTGCTAAGGTGCCAGCCAATTATCACTAATGCAAACGTCCAAACAGTGAAAAAAGGAAAACAATGTCTTCGTATTATTATGAAAGTAATTTAACCCTGTAGACTGCCAGAAAGGGTTTTGAGTATCGCCGGGGGGTCTGTAGACCATATCAAGAACTGCTGCTATAAATCTCTCTACCATCATTATGCTAAAGAAATACTCACAGTTCATTTATACATTATTGCAGCAGTTCATAAAAATCAAAATTTAAATTTACAAAGTACTTGACTGATAGCTTTGAAAACTCAGTCCTCACTATAGCAGTATGTAGAATCATTTCTGCTTCGTAGAACTGTTTCTGTAATACAGGGGTCAGCAAACTACCAGCCAAATCCAGGCCACTGCCTGTTTTTGCAAATAAAGTTTTATTAGAACACAGACACACCCATTATTTATGTACAGCGTCTGGCTGCAATGGGAGCTGAGTGGTCATTAATCGGAAATGTCTGGCTCACAAAACCAAAAATATTTGCCATCTAGTCCTTTATGCAAGTTTGCCACACGCTGCTCAAATAGGAAATCCAGTGAGTTGACGCGACAAAAACATTTCTGTAAAATTTGAATTAAGATAATGCAAAAGGGGAAGTCTTTAGTTTTTCTTCTGAGACTATATCCTCACACAAAAACTAAGTTAATCAATTAGGGAAAAGCTAGTTACTGAACTGCAGTGCCATTTCACGTGGCGGTGGATCTTACCAGAAGGTCTGTTTGGCTGTCTGGATGACATTTGCAGACATTTCCACATCAATGTAGTCATAGTGCAGAGCTCCCGGGTCTGTGGATGACCCCGTCTCTGCAAGTAGAATCCCAATCCACCTGCCCATGTCTTCAGAAGAAGATGCCTGTTGAGGTGGGAAAAAGGTATAAAGATTTTTACATTTTCATGAATGTAAACAAAGACCACATGATAGGAAAGGTGATGAAACATGATGTCCCTAAGAAGAAACAAGAAGGAAGCAGCAGCCATTGACTGAGCAATGGAATTGACCTCACGTTCATAGCAGGCCTCCGCTTAGGAAGTGGCATCCCAATTTCACCAAAGGTGAATGAAACTTGGAGGTCCTAAAATGCCTTCCAGTTATTGTGGGGAAGGGCACTAGGGCATAAGACAGGAAAATTAATGGGATTAATTACATCCCCATTGAAGGAAGCTGCGGAGGAGCCTCGTGACTCTGGTGACACGACCTGACCATGTGAAGGAGCCCATCCCAGCTGCTGCTGCCTGACCTGGAAAGCACAACCAAGTTCTAGGTCCCTACTGGTCTCAGACTTTTTTATACCCAGGGCCCTGGGTGAGCCCCTACATGGTCATTTAGTTTCTCGATTAGATGATACAAAAAAGTAATTTCCTTTTATATCAGTTGTGTTTCCAAAGGTGAAAGAATGCTCCATAGTCACTGGGCTGCTTTGGGCACACCATTTTTTAGGACCTGTGATACCTCCCCTATTTGGTCCGCTTAATTTGCAAGTCTGAAATATACTTTTAAGATTATGCTCATGACAATATTAAGCCATCCTTTTTTTTTTTTTTTTTTTTGAGACGGGCTCGCTCTGTCACCCAGGCCAGAGTGCAGTAGTGTGATCAGAGCTCACTGCAGCCTCCAACTCCTGGGCCCAGGCAATCCTGCCTCAGCCTCCCAAGTAGCTAGGACTACAGCTGCTCACCACCAAGCCCAGTTAATTTTTTTATTTTTTGTGTGTAGAGACAGGGTCTCAACATCTTGCCCAGGCTGGTCTCGAACTCCTGGGCTCGAGCAATTCTCTTCTCAGCCTCCCAAAGTGCTGAGCCACCATCATTACAGGTGTGAGCCACCATGGCCAGCTTTAAACCACTGTTTTAAAGTGATTTAGAAAACTGGTTACATTTCTAATGGCATTTGAAATGTTTAAAAATTTTGATTAATCAAATATGTAAATAATGGTTAAAGTTTAGGAGAAATTAAGCTATCAAATTTGTGAGTTAACTGAATGGTAAAGAAAAAATAAATTGCATTGCTTATAAAAATTCCTTATAAAGATCTCTAAGTTGAGCTTAAAGACTTAAAGAAAATTGGGTTTTATAATTATAACCTTGACAAGTTTAACACTGATCAAAATATGAGTAATTGTAAATATTCCATGCCATGTATAAAGGCCTCTCTAAAGAAAGGAATGTTAACAAAAAAGCAGCTATTTTTTTATGTTGAGAAATTGGCTAGTGATATTTTCCACATAACAAATCATTCCTAACCAGTACACAATTAGGCCATTAGGACAAAGAGAAGGAATTTCCTTTAAGTACCTTATGGAGAGTAAAAACATAATCAATATTTGCTAAATTAAAATGATTTGAATACTTGGATTTTAAAAAAAGGTCACAAATATGTTCTCTTCACAGGTCTTATGTCCTCCCTAAAACAAAATCTATATTGAGAATGTACCCATGATTAATCTATATATATGCCAGTATAACCATTTCACCAAAGCATCTTAACAATACCTTAATACAATTAATATCTAAGATGTAATTGATATATTACATTAGAGTTTACCAATTGTTTTCTTCATAGTTCATTTTATGAAATTTCCTCATCAGCTTTTAAAAAATAATGCTGTGATGTTGGAGGTATTAGTTCTCATGGCTTTTAATACATAGATAGTTATAGACATGGAGATGTGTATGGGTGCATGTGTATATATATGCAAATCCATGTATATCTACACTTACAAGTATCTGTCATACGTGTAACATACAAACACGTGAATGTGTGTGTATATATCCACATCCACGCCCACACATCTGTGTCCTGTGTCTGTCTACTGAAAAGACCCAGAAGCTACGACCTGCCAGCACTGAGCACCTCTAGCACCCAGATCCTGGTGTCTAAATTCTCCGCCATTCTCCACTAAAAGGAACAGCATGCTTTGGAGGAACAGTGGACTCCAGTCTGGGGCCGAGAAAGTACAAGATGAGCCTGGGGCATCTCCTTGTGCCATATAGTAATGAAAGTGCTCTAAGCATGATGGACTGTAATCTCTTTATTACAGAGACATGACAAAGGACACACAGCCAGCTCCAAGGGCCTCCTGCTGACCAAATCTGTGGTAGTTTGACCGAAATAAGTCATGACAATAAAGGATATAATCACGGATTAAAATAATAATCTATGGGCTGGGCGCAGTGGCTCGCCCCTGTAATCCCAGCCCTTTGGGAAGCCGAGGCAGGCAGATCATTTGAAGTCAGGAGTTTGAGACCAGCCTGGCCAACACAGCGAAACCCTGTCTCTACTAAAAAAAGTACAGAAATTAGCCAGCTATAGTGGCACGCCTGTAATCCCAGCTACTCAGAAGGCTGAGGCAGGAGAATCACATGAACGTGGGAGGTGGAGGTTACAGTGAGACGAGATCACACCACTGCACTCCAGCCTGGGTGACAGAATGAGACCTTTCTCAAAAATAATACTAATAATCTACAAATTCCCACTGACATACATACATATATAAACAAATGAATAATTAAATGGGAGTAAAGGAAAATGGTCTCACAGTAGATGCTAGCTAATAAATGTAGAAGGAACAACGGAATTAGAAAGTCACCATTTGACAACTGTCATAACTGTTTCAGGCAAGAGTCATTAATGGATGCTGGAACTAGGGAGTGAGATTGTGAATAATAATAGGATAGTTCCATGGTTTCAAAGCATCTTCCCACATGAGACTTATTAGAGAGAAAAAACATGCAGTCAATTTACAGTGGGGAAGCCTTACTCAAGGGATCAATTAACATCATGAGTAGTACGACACACAGACGCTGTGGGGCTCCTGATGTGACGTGGCACCTCCAACGGGCTCCCACTAAAATTGTCTGCGGGATCCCAAAGAGATGCAACAGCAGACGCGGCCAAACCCGGGAGCCTTCTACAGAAGAGCAGTCTGCTGCCTAAGTGTCAATGCCATCAAGCCAGACAGAGCAGGCTAAAGAGACCAGCAGGGGACCACAGCACAAGATCGGGGATTTCCTTCTGCTCAAGCACATTATAGAAATAACCAGGAAGATCTGATGAAGATCTAGGAATCAGACCGGCGAATGGTACGCATGTTAGTTTCCTGACTGTGATCATTACACTGTGTTGCTGGTAAGGTGTTTTCAACAAATAGACATCAAAGTCTTTAGGGACAAAAGGACAACATACCTGCCAAAGGTTCTGAAGAAATTCCTACACACACACATACAGAGAGAGAAAGGGTGTGGGGGAGAGAAAGCGCACATACAGGACTGTGTGAGAGACGGCAAACATGGGAAAGCTAGCCTTTGGCGAATACGGGTGAAGGGCACACAGGCATTCCTTGTGCTATTCTTGCAACTTTGCAGTAACTCTGAAATTATCTCAAAACAAAAGCTAAAATAAAACAATCTTGGAAAAAGTATAGATTGCAAGTCTATTGGCTGGCTCACGCCATTTCGTCACTGATGAGGACAGGCTTCTTGCTTATGCTGGAAGGCTACAGATGTTTTCTGTGTGTCACTTGTAAGTGAAGTCACTTTTCAGCTGTAAAAACAGTTGTCATAGATGAAGTGATACTGGTTGAACTTCCAATTCTTGCTGGCGTGTCATTCAGGAAACCGAGTCTACTCACTTCAGCTCTCTCGAGAATAAGCACCTTCCTCAGTGGGCCAAGCATTTTTGAAGGTATGAAACGCTACCGCTTTCTCTCAAGGACTTGGGGCACACAGCTACTGTGCCCCTAGCAATGGCAGGACAGGGGACTTCTTTCCCAGACAGCTCCCGACTTCCCTCCACCCCACCCATCCCGAGCTTCTCTGTCTGGGCACTCAGCCTGGCATCTCCCTCTTCATTCCTGTATCTAACCCGTGCCAATTCGTGCCTCCTTTCCCTCGCAGCCCTTCTCAGACCTGCTGCCAGAGCTCTCACAGGAGACTGGCATTGTTACATCAAGAGTATAGTTTCTTCATTTAAGTTTTCAGCTTTTTTCCACTGCCATCCACCCTCCAGTTTTCAGCCCACACAAATGTTTACAAAGTACACTGACTCTTGCTCAGCACTCATGTTTTACGGTGGGTAAAGAAGCCCTGAGAGAACAAAAGCTTTGGCTGTGATCAGAGTCTGCACAGAGCTAAGACTGGAACCCAGCTGTCCCAAGCCCACCTGAACCCAGCCCTCTCTGTTAGACCACACTGCTGCAAAACCAGCCACGGGGCCAGCAACCCTTCCTGCTGACCATCCCTTACCTCCTGAGCGCTGCAGGAAAATGACATTGTTAACCTATTTTTTATCCCCACCAAAAAAAGCAACCTCTGTGAAAACAGTCCCTGAAACAAACTTCTATGTGTGAAATTCAAGATCTTCGAGTTGCCTGGCTGGGCAGCCCCAGGCACTCTCTCCTCTGCCAATGAGCATCACTGCACAGGCGTTTAGAGGAGGCTCCACGCTGGGTGAGTTTCCACCAACACCAGCCCACGCACCACATCTCATATGAACTCGTTTCTATCAAGTCTGTAGCATAAGGGTGCTGACATGGACGCTACCATCTGACGTCCGGGACTGCATTGGTGTGTGTGTGTGTGTGCGTGTGTGTGTGTGTGTGTGTGTGTGTGCATCTTTGCATCTTAGTCATAATCACACTAAGTGAGGGAATTGACACAGAAATAAGTGAAAAAAAAACCACAGGGAAAAAGGTCTAATTCTGGGTAGAAAACATCAAGAAAACATTTTCTATGATGAAAAATGAA
The DNA here is from genome assembly GCA_963574635.1 of Cheracebus regulus. Taxonomy (NCBI): domain Eukaryota; kingdom Metazoa; phylum Chordata; class Mammalia; order Primates; family Pitheciidae; genus Cheracebus; species Cheracebus regulus. The sequence continues at coordinate 58,223 of CAUYQU010040573.1, forward strand.
AAACTTTCAATAACGAAAGTTTTGAGTATATAGCTATGAGTTTAACTGTCTTTTCTGCTTTCATGAATAAGAAGTTTTGGTGAGGCACCAACAAATAACACCACGTGCTCAGAGTCCAGGGCTCCCACACCCCGAAGGGGCTCCGAGTCCGGGGCTCCCACACCCCGAAGGTGCTCTTTTGCTTTCTGTGCCATGCGGCTCACTGGCCACTGTCTGTAGGGCATTCAGATGGCCCCACAAAGTCTTCCATCTGTAAAGAACATTCCAAAGGAAACATTTACCACCATTTCAAAGGTAGCTCACAGGGTGAAAGAGTTTTCTTAGAAATTCTAAAACAAGTTATTTTCCAGGTACTTTAAAAAAGCAATGTACTCTATGGGATTGTGTATTTAATTTCCCTGCAAACAGGCGTACAGAGGAACTCAGACAACAAGGCAAGCCAATCTGATGTGGACAGCTGGGCAGAAAGTGGTGCTGGGCTCCCTGCATGATCGCATCTCCCAGAAAGAAAGACAGAGGCAAGAAGCAAAGCGAAGACTCACAGACTGGGCCATGAGAGAAAAGAGGGTGGGCCGAAAAGAGCTGCTGTCAGCAAGACAGGAGGAATTCCCATAGAGGAGCCAGCAGTCGGCTTTTCAAAGGAAAATCACCGCATGTGTCCCTCTGTGGAGTGCAGCCCCTGGAAAATACCCTACCTCCAACACTGCCACCTCCTGGCCGTTGCGAAGCAGCCGGAATGTCAGAGGATGTTTCGAATCCAAACCTGGGATCACCTCGCAGCCACGGAGGGGGATAGACACAATGTGGGTCTTCAAGTCGGTCCTGTCCTTGTGGAAAATGAGTTTGTTATCTTTCACTCGGCACCAGCGCTCCCGCCAGCGGCTGTTGGAGAGCACGTTCAGATAGCCTGCAGGGAGACAAGGCCACACGTCAGCCGCCTCCGTCTACAGCTGCACTAAGGAGGCCCAGGGAAGGGACCGTGGATAAAACAAATGTCTCACATGATCGAACAAGCCTGAAATGCAAATTCACATAAACTAGGAGAGCCATGGCTACAGCATCACAAGTTTTGGGGGCTTTCATCACACAACACAGACGGTGTCTGGAAGCCCCTAATTTCACATGTACAAAGAACCAGTTACCAGGCGTCTAGTGTTGATGTGGGACTGTGGAATTCACCTAGAGCACATGAGAAGCTAGCAGGCTATCGGGTTTCGGATGGCCAGAAGGAAATGGGGGCACAACAGCTGTCTTCAAACTGGAAAAGGATTTCATTTATTTTGAGGAGCTGCAAATGATACAAGTAGGGTAAGAGTCATAGGCAGGCAGATTTGGGCTTAACATGAGGAAAGAAAAACTATCTAAAAATGAAAACTTTCTAAGAAATAGGAGGCCCTGGGAGGTGCTAAGCTCCCAGCGCTGGAAGCAGCCCAGCTGGTACAGATTCCCACCCGAGGCCGAGGATGCACCTGCCACCTTTCTGCTCCTGCAACTGCAAAGTGACTGGTGAGGCTGCCCAGGGGAAATCTAGACCCTAGGTCTGAATGTACATGAAATTTCATGATCTGTGTCTCCGGTATGGCACAATATCTTCAGTACATCACAGATCAACGAGTGGTAGAATTACAGGAAAAATTATTCTCCTCATTAAAATGAAATCCTCCTCAAATACGGGAAATGCACAAATTTCACTTGTTACAAACAAAATGCATTCTTCTAGAAATAACAATGCATGAAAAAACAGATATCCGGGTGGCTGTACCTTCCAACCACACTGTAAAGCTAGTAAATTACTGCCCCCCCCCCTTTAAGATTCAGGAAGTGAGTTAAATAGCATATAAAATATTGATAATGGGAGAAAAAGAAATACAAGATTCCTGGCTTCAGTCACTCAGCTACTCCTTCAGTTCACATATGCACACACACACATACCCCTACCTCAAAAATATTAATAAATAAAACAAAATACATCCTTTCCAATTCTGATTTTTCAAATTCCTTTTCCAGCCAACAGTAGTCCCAGCTACTTCGGAGGCTAGGTGGGAAGATCACCTAAGGCCAGGAGTTCAAGATCAGCCTGGGCAACACAGTGAGACCCTGTTGTTAAAAACATTAATAAAAATGCCTTTCCAAAAGGGCTTTGGAGGATATTTCTTACTTCTTTTATGTTCTCAGTCTCAAACACCTTATTAGCAATGGATAAATTTTATAAAGACATAAAAAAAAAAAGAGAGCAAGAGAGAGAGGTATGTTCAGGACCCAGAATGATGCTTTATTACTTATAAATACCGGCTCAATGGCTTACTAGGTATGCGCTCATCAAGTCTAAATTTTCGTTGGCTGAATGTGATGTCATTTCTACCAACACACACTGAAGTGAAATGCACACTGCTTCTCCTGGAACTAAAACTTTCGTCCGGGGTGTGGGCTGCTGTACTTAGGAGTGATGGAGAAAGGAGAAGCCGGGCTGAGGCTCCAAGGCCTGTGCCATGGCCGCCCTCTTGTGTCCAGAGAGCGAGCTACACTCATCCAAGCTCCTTGTACTTCAGAGACTTAGGAGGGATGGAGGAGGGTGAAGACGCTCCAGAATCAAAGCTGGAGTCTCAGAGGCTTTACCTCTTGAAGGAGGCAGTTACCTCCCAGATAATGTGAAGTATCTTGTCCAAGACCAGACCACACAGCAAAGCCAGACCTCGACCCCTGTTGTGAGTTAAAGATGGCAGATAAAGAGCTGTTAACATGAATACAACTGCGGCCTTACGCCACCATTTTTGTTCTGTAAAATGGTATTATAAATGACTTGGTTCCAATACATTTATTCCTTAACAAGAAAAAAGAAAGCTCTACTTAAAAAGAGAGTCAACTATCATATCTGAGCATCCAGTAACAGCCCTGGGAACCTCGTGCTCACCATGGATCTGATACTGTCTAGAGAAACCACTCAGGCTGAAAGCCAACATTTTTCCATTTTCAGACTTTCACGCAATGATGGCCAACTGTATCAATCCTAAGTACATTTGGAGCATGAGCTGACAAACATGATGGTGTATCTAAAAAGAAAAGGAAGGCAAGGCCTCCTCTCAAATAACTTCACGTACTGAGGTGCATAAGTTTACATGGTCAAAAACGGTTTCTGAAAAGAAGCGGTAAGCTACAGGGAAGAAAAATGGCCCGTGTTCTGGAGCAGTCAGGACCCAGTAACCCCTTCACGAAGCCCAAGATTTGAAATGCCAGTGACCCAATGGCAGAGACCTACAGTGCTGTGGGGCAGGAATTCCCAACCACAGAGGACCCAGTCCCGAAGAGGGACATGGACTCTCATGGTGTCTTCTTCCCTGACAGAATCTGGCCCAACGCCCCCAGATGCTAGGAATTTCTTGACATTTCAGCCACAAAAGAGATGATCATATTGGACAGATTCACATTTTATATAGAGCATGATTTTTAACACCTTTCCCCCCAAAAATTCCCCGGGGTTAAGAGACCTGTTCACATCAGCAGGGGCTCCAAGTCACCTGTCTGTGTCCAGCAACTGCCCCTACCCATCCAGCCCCTGGTCCCATTTCTCAAAACGGGGATGCATTTTGGGCGTTTACCTGGGTAGGGAACATGAAGAGGCCATGCAGGAAGTGGCAGACCACCTCATCTAAGGTGTCTAGAGTCAGAGGGTCTTCTGCACCCCCCAATATTCTCCCAATCAGGAGAATGCTGACCTGGACCCCAAGTCATCCCCAGGAACACATTTACACTGGAGCAATATCCATCACCAGGTAGGGCCAGAGTGCAGCCAGGACCGGGGATCCTGCAGCAAGCATTGCAGGCAAGAGCTTCCCGGCTCACCAGGGTGTCTCAAGAAACTACTTACCAAGGCAGGTCCTGATACATCTGATTTTATTTTTGAATCCCACTTTTCATATCATGGTAGGGTGTAACTGAATTTTAAATTCGAGAGTTTAAAGTTTTCAGCTATTTCTGCTGCAAATTCTAAAGAAAGAGTGCAGTTTCTTGCAACACCGTGGCAAGAGTGCATGAGGAGATGTCACTAGAAATATAAAACTAACTTCACAGCCGAAGATTAGACAAACAAGCAAAAAGTACAAGCGGAGGGGGAACATATATAAAGCCTCCTGGTCAGCTGTTCCGGATAGGGGCGCCATGGGTCTCGGTGCCAGGTGGTTCTCCAATTCCGGCAGCTGCAGAAGAGCAGGTAGGCAGAGCCTGTTCAAAGCGTGGCCAAGTTTCCATTTATTTATTCTCTGTAGGAAGGGAAATGATAGTGCCTGTCTGCCAGAGAGGCTACTGCGCTTTGGTTGCAGGTGGCCAATAGGTTCAACACTTTTGAGAGGCATTTTATCCCAAGGTAACTGTTCGTTTTATCTTAGCAAGTGTTCATCATCAGCTGAGAGGAGACGGGCCTGCCAGAGGGGCATGGAGAAGCAGCATTCGAGGAACGCACACGTCAGGAGACTGCTGGCAGCACCACGGGCCTGCCAAAGCCAAAAGCCTCCTTTCCACTCTTTGCAAAGTGTCCTCTAGGAGGCTGGGGGCAGAGGAGCTGGTACACCAACACCCTGTCACGGTGACTCCTGGACTAAGAATGCCTTCCTGCCCTTTTATCAGACATCATCCGATTTCTCTTTGTGAGGTGGGGCCTTGGTATGCTGCTGAGGCTGATCTTGAACCGGCATCAAGCCATCCTCTTGCCTCGGTCTCCCGAGTAGCAGGGACTCCAGGTGCATGCTATGTGCCCGGCTTCACCTGGGCCTTTGTGGAGGTAGATTATGACACCAACTGAGACATACGTAACTTTCCTGAATGTCTACTAAAAAATCCTGCCATTGAAAGCTTCATAACGTCATAGAACATTTCAGCTGGAAGGGACCTGGGAATGCCTGGTAAGTCCTTCAGAGCCAGCTCAGGCTCCCCAGGCTCCACGAAGCCCTATGACTTGCACCCTGGGGCCTTTCCTTTCTCTCAGCCTCTCCGTTTCTCATGATCTACTCGTCCAACATTACATTTACAGTGTCTTGGATAGGTCTGGTACGCTTAGATGATTTTCTACAAAACACGTCAGGTGAACACATGGGTAATAACAGTGACCATTTACTCAGCATAAATGAGGGGCTAGGCATTAAGCTCAGTGTTTCATGTATTTTATCCTCAGTTTTTATGAAAACCAAGGAATTGAAGTCCTAAGCCTATTTCATAGATGGAGGAGCCCGAGGTTCCCAGAGGTTAAGCAATTTGCTTACAGGAATGTATGCATTCAGCAAGTATTTACTGAGCTGGGGTCGCCTGCCAAGCTCCGCGCGCTGCTGTGGACACAGGCAGGGAGCCAGTCAGAGCCTGTTCTTAAGCTAGTCATGTAGAAGGCAGAAACGTGAGGTGGGGACAGGGTTTTAGAGGCCCTGAACTGGGCAACAAAGGAGACACTTCTGGTTTTTGTCAACACAGAATGTGGCACGATTAGTCTAACATTTCAAAAGTTCCATCTGGTGGCCTGGCAGGGACACCAAATAGAGCGAGGCGAGCCAGTCAAAAGGCACCACAGTCCCAAACAGGCGAAATAGGGATGGGGAGCAGAGAAGACGGAAATGAATTTCCTGGTAACAGCAGCTTAATTCATAAAGTGACAATCATTCTGGAACTTGTTTCATCAGGGGTCTTTGCGCATGTCTCAGATCATATTATCTATGTGGCTGTGTGCTGGGCTGACCTGCCCAATGCTAAATGCATCACTCAACAGGTGCTGCAGGGTTAGGTGGACCCCAGCCAGCCAGGCTGCAGTCCTCGCCGCCCCCTCCTGAAACCGTAAAGCACGTGCAGAGAGCCCAGGCCCTCATAGCAGCTCTGTCCTGCATTTAGGGGCACGGCTGACACAGCTGCACGGTGCGGAGGGCTGGGATTTGAACTCCGCTCTCAGTCGCTCCTGGGAGCTCTGTTCTGTGGGTTCGGCAGCACTGCACTTCTGGCCAGTCCAGCCCAGCTCTTCATCCCCCTGGAGCAGAGAAGCAGCTGCGGAGACTCAACTTGGCAGGCTCAGTCACTCGGGCCTTTGTCCAGCAACTTTTTTCTGCCTGAAACTTTGCAGCTGTACTAAAATTCCTGCAAATGGTCACTGTTGCCCCTTTATTTTTCAAAAAGCTCCTCCCCTTTCCCCTGCAAAGAACTAGATGACAGCTTTCAAATCTTGTAGACAGGATGTTCTGTTAATACTGAGGTGAAAGTTGTCCACTCAGCAGTTTGATAGGAATTCACATGTGTCTAATTAGATGCTGTGGAGGCAGTACTCCTGCTCCCTGAGTGACCAACTGTGCTTCCAAGAAGTGCCCAAGAAGAGGGTTTACCGCAGCGTCTCATCACCAGCACGAATGCAGCTATTTAGGAGGAGCCACGGCAGTGTTCAGTTCTTTGGGGGAAGGGACAGGGAGAAGGCCTGTAGGACAGAGAACCAGCAGAGTTGGGTCGGAGGCGGTCTCTGCTCTCAGCTCACTGTGAGGCTCCGAGAAAGCCACTCACCCTCTCCAAGCTTTAGTGCTCTCCTTTGTAAATGGAGGGGTTTGGGTCAAAGTCTCTCAGTTGCCTTTCATAGAAATGTTAAATTGTTTTTCAAGGAAGAATTTCTATTTCCTCCACTGACCTAGAGTATTTAAGAAACAAAAACAAAAGAGTGGTTCCCTTCTTGTCGGCTAATCCCTCTTCTGTTTCTAATCCCTGTCTCTCAAGGACTGATGTGAGACAGTCCCGCCTTACCATGCGCTCCAAGAAAGGCAGAGGTCAATGGGGACCGGCCCTGGGGCATGATCAGATTCACTTTCCCCATTCTGTGCTATGGCTGTGCTTCAGCTGACAGCATTTCAGCAAGATGGCCGCCTTTCAGCTCTCCCCTTGTAGAGGGAGGGAAGATGGGGCAGTGGAAAACCACCAGCACCAGCTGGCCTGTATCTGTGACTCAACTGCCATTTGACTCAGTTCAGGGAGCTTGGAGTGCACCAGGCTCCTCAGTCACTGGTCCCTTATGGTGATGGCCTTCCCTCCCAAGTCAGCCCCACAGGCAGCTGTTTCAACAGGACCCCTCTTGAGATTCCTTCGCCCATGGGACCTTCACTGCTGTCTGCCCAACTTCATGGTGTCCACCAGAAATCGGTATGATGACACCTCCCAGATCACACCGTGAAAGCCGCAGAGGAGCCGAGACCTAGCCTGTCTTCCTTTCAAGACAGCGCACACCTTCTCGCCTACAGGCTCCTCTCATCTGCCCCTCCATCAAGCCCTCCTCCTGACCACCTTGGCCCAACCTCTATCATCCTTACAGCATGAGCTCAAACCGCTGGGATGTGAGATGTGTGGAATAAATTGATCTCTGTGTGTATAGCCCAATTTAGGTGCTATTGGGCAGGAACTAAATGAGGTATCTTTTGCATCCCAAAATAAAGCCCAATACCTTGGACATAACGGATGCTCAGTAAGGGCGGAGTAACTAGAATTACTAACCAACAGAAGGAATGATGGGTGCACCTTGCGCGGTGCTGAATGTACGGCGGTAGTACCCAAGGACAATTCCAGCACATTCCTAATTTTTCAAAAAGGCAGCTCATCAAGTTTCCCTCCTAGGAAGAGCTGCATGGTTCCTCTAAACTCGACTGCCTGGAGAGCACTCTGGATGTAAACCCTCACGCATGTCTCCATGGAGGCCACCCCGCAATGCTGGATCCCCCCAGCCCACTGAGGTTCCTGTTATCCTCTCACTGCCTCATTTCCCCTCTTATCGCCAGCCAGACCCGGTTATTACAAACATCTCTCAGTGATAACTGGTGTTGTCCTTATCTTTTGTTATCAGACTGGAAGCCATGGGAGGCCAGGGCTGCTGTGGTCACCCAATGGTGCAGCTCAAAGATGAGTTCCTGGATGAAAGACTGATTGGGCAGATAGTCAGTGTGTTAGACCAGATTTGAAACTGAGGTTTGAGAAATATACATGGTTTAGTTTGGATATTTCTCCCCTCCAAATCTCTTGTTGAAATGTGACCCCAATGTGGGAGGTGGGCCTGGTGGGAGGTGCTTGCGGGAGCGGATCCCTCATGAATGGTTTGCAGCCTTCCCTGTAGTAGTAAGTGAGTTCTCACACTAGTAGTTCCTGTGAGATCTGATGGTTTAAAGGACCCTGGAACCTGCTCCCCTCTCTCCTGCTCCTCTCTCCTGCCATGTGACACACCAGCTCCCTCTCTGTCCCTGCCATGAGTAAAAGCTTCCTGAGGCCTCATCACAAGCTGAGCAGAAGCTAGCACCACACTTACACAGCCTGCAGAACCATGAGCCAAATAAACCTCTCTCTCTATCAATTAGCCTCAGGCATTCCTTTGCAGCAACATGAAAGTGACTAGCACAGTAACATCATAAGAAAGCTGAGTTTTATCGCTGTGCCGAAGGGAAAGACCTGACCTTAATTCTAGAAAGTTCCTCCCATACTCCTTTGTTTACCAACAGCCCCTGCATATGCTCACCTTTCAAAACACTTCCAAGGGATTTGGGAGAACTTCAGAGAATCAAAGGGATTTTTTTTTTTTCCTTAGAAGAACCTTAGAGATCATCTCAAACTCCTGCAAAGTCTTGTATGAATAAGAGGTAAAAATGTAAATATTTAATGCATTTCCCCAATTTGAATGAGCCCAAGTCCAATGCAAACAGCTTGAATTAACGAGCCTTGGACAAACGTGGTACAGACAGCACCGCAGGAGGAAGTAAAACCCACTTGGGTGTGCACTGCTCCTCTCGGATCGGCGAGCCTTACCGCACGTGGGAACGTCCTCCTCAGCTGAGGAGGTCTGCTCGTCTGTGGACGGCTTTTTCTTCCCCAGGCTGATGATCTTGGTGATTTTTTTCCCAGTGACTTTCGACACAGTGCCCTTGGCCTCTGATTTGGAGCTTTTCTTCCTCTTCACTGTCAAGAATAACAACAGCAAAAAAAGCATGTTTTAATTGTAGATATTAATTGAAAAACTAAAACATAAATCACAACCCATTTCTTTCCCTAGAAATTTTCTTTCTTTTTTTTAAAGACAGTCTCACTCTGGTTCCCATGCTGGAGTGCAGTGTTGTGATCACAGCTCACTGCAGCCTTGAACTCCTAGGCACAACTGATCCTCCCACCTCAGCCTATGGAGTAGCTGGGACCACAGGTGCATGCCACTACGCCTGGTTAATTTTTTTACTTTTTGTAGAAATGGGGTTTCAGCATGTTCCCCAGGCTGGTCTCAAACTCCTGGACTCCAGTGATCCACCCACCTAGGCCTCCCAAAGGGCTGGGATTACAGGTGTGAGCCACCATACCTAGCCTTTCCCTCGGCTTTTAATCAGCACTTGCTACGCGCTGGCTGTTGGTCTAGATGCTGGGATTCCAGCAGAACACAGGGATGCTGGTAGGAAGCTTGTGACAAGGACCACATGGAGATCTAAGATAGGGTTGTGTGGAAGAGCATCTGGGCAGTCAAAGAAAGCCTGTCCAGGGGTTGACTTAAATTGATAACTAGTCATGCACATCTCAGGGAGAAGCAACGTCCAGGCAGGAAAAACATCAGTGACACCAAAGCTGTCAGGCTGAACGCAGCCAGAGTCTGAGGGGCAGAAGGCAGCTAGTACAGCTACGGCCTTGCTGGCGAGGGGAGGCCAGGAAGGGAAGGGGAACTGGGTCTTCTCAGGGGTCCCTTGTGCATCTGTGAGACACTCACACGACTCAGCCCTACCCAGAGCTCTCGGACCAGGGGCCTGCCTTCCAGCCCCTCATGTTCAGTTTAGCCAGCACAGTGTTAAACTGGAGTTCACTGTTGATACATAAAACTCATACACATTATGCATAAAAATGATGCCTGGCTTCCTTTGAAAAATGGAAAGACCTAGGAACTCTGGACCCGCATGAGGGCAAGTAACAGCAGCAGGACCCCAGAAGCAGTCTCCACGCAGATCGGACAGTGAGGGACAACATGGGGCAGTTCTCATCACTCCCCACCGTCTCCCACCACGGAGGCCCAGGATCAGCTGCCAGCTGGCATTCTGTATCTGCCCCATCCCGTCACTGGCAGCTCTCTCCACCCCCACAGGCTCTGTCCGTGACCTCCAACAGAATTACAGGGACACAGATCCAGCATAAAATCAAAACGTGCATGTGAGAAAGCACCAGAACCAAGTGACAAGACCCTTCGGGCCAGAGAGCAACCCTCAGAGAAGGTGGGCTGTCTGCCCAGTTCATCTCCTGAGGGCCATTATGTGCTTGGAACTGGAGCTGGGGGGAGGCCAGTGAGACACTCGGGACACAGCTGCACTGCAGGGCTCATGGAGCTGAGGGGACAGAGAGGTCCTCAGTGTCATAGCCCAAACCCCACTGCCCAGACCCTTTCCCCTTCATCTCCAACAAGAGTCCCTCAACCTGCTGTCTGCAAGCCTTTGGAGCTCACAGACCCTTTCAGAAGGTGATGACTCCCTCCCGCCCCCCTGCCCCAAGGACAAATGAACACCTGCACGCATCACACGGAAGAACTGCAGAGGCAGAGAGGCCAGGGACACAGGATGACACACCCTGGCCTAACTCCTAAACCCTTCCTCTAAACATGCACACACTCACACAAGCAGTCCCCTTACCCTTCTAATCTCTGGCTCTCTCTGATGGGGGCAGGAAGTAGTCTTCCTTCTATCTCCACCCTGCTGCCCACACTGCAGCCAAACACATGAGGGCAGCAGAACACACCCCTGCATGTCTCCTGCCTCGTGCCTTGCCCTCCCACTGAGGCTCCAGCCTCCCGCTGAGGTCCTGGTTCTGTAGCATTAGTGTCCTTCTACAAAGCGGCTGCACAGGCACAGCAGGAAGGCCGGGTGAAGGCCACGGGAGAAGCCGCCTTTGCGGATGACAGCCCTCACAGCACCAACACTGGCGCCACCTGGGTCTCGGACTCCAGCCTCCAGGACCATCTAAATGCGAGTTGTTTCAGCCACCCAGTCTGTGGGATTCTGTTATGGCAGCCCAAGCTGACTATTACAACATAGTCCCAGCATTTTTGTGTCATTTTAAACAAATCAGACTTAGGCCTCATGTGATATAAGAAACAAAGAGCCCAGGAATGCCCCCCCCCCCCCGCGTTGCACTCTCCCAACACACACACACACACTCTCTTGTAAAATAAAGCACCGAGGCTCGCTTTCGATCCCTGAGTCTGAGGGCACAGCTCCTCCCAGCTACCATCAGACAGAGAGGCGTACGGCTGGGACAGCTGTATCACTTCAGTGTCACTTCCACCAAACCAAGAGGGACAGCAACAGTGGACGGCCCCTCCCAGCTGTTTCTGAAGACCCGGAGGATGATGTCTCACCGCAGCCCCATTCCGGTGAGCTTTATGAAGAAGACAGCCTGAGTGCCTGGGGCACCCTGAGGAAGGCTGGTGGAGCAAGAGGTGTCCCCACAGACAATGCCACCCACCGCAGCGAGCCAGGGTTTCAGGTGAAAGCCCAATTCTGCCAACAAAGTGCTTGCTAGACTCTGACTACAAAGAAATGAGATTATAATGAAAACTTGGAATTCCTTGAATACTCCCTGAGTCGTTTTTTACAAAAGCAGAAGTGAGGTAATCCTTGGAAGAAAAAGTCCAAGTATATGGGAACACGAGGATAAAACCGTCAAGAACAACTTGATGCTATGTATCAAACAAAAGGCAGAGATCAGCATAGATCACAGAACCGGGAAGAAAAACCAAACACTCAACTTTGACTGCCCTGCAGCTAGACAGTAGGAAAGCTGGAGTGTCCAGGCACATGCTGGCCAGTGAGGTGGGCAGGCTCTGGCACACGCCAGTGGAGCAAGGCTACCGCGGGCACTCTCTAAAGCCATGAGTATCATAAACCCACAGTTTCCCAGTATCCTATGGGAATGGGCATTCAGGTGCTTTTTAAAATTTAGGCTACTGGGAGGAACAGGGGGCCATGAGAATTAATACCATCAGACTATTTATTCAATGACTTCTACCAACAGACATATTCACAAATGATCACCTCTTACGGATGCGAAGTGGGGCTGAGGAGCCTCACAGCTCCCATGCAGATGGTCCCAGGACCTCCTCAGCCTGCACGCCTCACACCTGCTGCGGGATCAAGAGGATCAGCCACATTGCATTGGTTTATTAGACAGGAGGGAGTCCACCTTGACATAAAAACAGGAGTTCCAGAGTTGTTCCCTGTGGCTTTGACCACATGGAGCCTGGACTGCTTCTTTGTTCAGCTGAGATTCTAACACTAAGAAAAAGCTGTATGAGTTCAGGATTTTGTCTATGCAGCCAGCAGAGAAATGTGTCTCTGAGTTACAACATGGCTGGGATAAAAGGGGCTTAACTGAAACCTCTTAGCTGCAAACTGGTCAAGAGTGAGAGGCAAGAATAAAAGCTAAGAAAGAAGGTTAGAATATACTTAAACCTTAACTTTCTCCAGTAACTACTGAGTGTCTACTATATGCAAAGTACCATGCCAGATAAAAAGGAAATGTGTAAACCAAGGTCACCACCATTTAATTCCAGAGTATAGAAGGCTTTTCTTGCTCGGAGGGAACAGGAAAATGTTAAATATAGATACTCTGCTTACAAGGACCTCCAGACACACATACTATCCTGTAGAACCTAATAGGTGCATTGGGAGAAGAAACAGCAAACCAGAAAATGGACCAACCAAACCAACGTCTGCTGAGCCTCGACTTCTAAGTAGGAACATTGAGATTGTATGTTATTTTATTTCAGGGCAAAACTTAAAGATAGCTTTTCTGGTTTTGATTACACATAATGTGTGCCCTGTGGAAGACACAGATAATACTTTCCACTGAATAACTTCCGATGGATAGAACCGAAATTACACTCAGATAGGACAGACTCAGAAAACCACATATGAAAAAAGTGGGCATCATGACCTCTGAGAGTGAACTTTGTAATGTCACAACAGTCCAGATTATTTGAGCTCCAAGATTCTTAGTGGGCTGGATTGCTACTTGGCTTAAGGTGATCTCATCACAGAGACAGGAAACACTTGGTTCACCCCACAAGTGGGCAGGTGGGCTCCGGTGGTCAGATTCCTCAGCTGAGCCACCAAGGTCACAGGTTCAGTGAGCACACAGGCCCTCTGGTTTTGCAGAGGGAATGCTCCCACCCCACCCACAAGTCATGCCCTTCACCTCCATCCACACGCTGTTAAGGAAATTACAAGTCCAGCCACAGACTGGGAGAATATATGTACAAAACACATCTGATAAAGGACTTATATTCAGAAAATACAAAGAACTCTCAAAACTCAATAAGCACAAATAATCCAATAAAAATATGAACAAAAGAGTTGAACAGACATTTTACCAAAGAAGTTATACTGATAGCACATAAGCACATTAAAAAAATGTTCAACATTGTTAGTTATTAGGGAAATGCAAATGAAAACACAATCGCATACCACTACACCCCTGTTAAAATGGCTAAAATAGAAAGAGCAAAACAGAAGTGACAATACCGAGGCTGTACCAAGCAACCCACTCCCAGCTATTTTACCCAAGGGAAATGAAAACATATGTCCATGCAAAACCCTGTCTCTGAATGCACAGAACAGATTTTTAAGCAACTGCCCCAAAGTGGGAACAGCTCAAATGTTCTTCAAGCAGTGAATGGACTAACTGCAGTCCATCTACACAATGGAATGCCGTCAGCGGCAGCAAAGAACCAACTGCTGACACCAGCCACAGACACGGATGGCTCTCCAACGCAGCACGTGGAGTGAAAGAAGCCAGACTCAAAGGTCTGCAAACGAGATGCTTCCACGTTACGACGTTCTGGTGAAGAACAGGAAATGATCAGCAGCTGCCAGGGCCCGGGGTAGAGGCCCAGGCAGGTGGGATAGAGAAGAGCACAGGAGCACAGTGGGGGATGGGGGCTACAGCCACGCTCCATATCTTGATGTGGTGATGGTGACGTGCCTGTCAGTGTTGTCAAAGCTCACAGAGCACTGTCACATAGGGTGAATTTCACTGCATGTAGTTTCTATCTCCATAAAGCTGGATGCAAAACATAAGGGAGACTTCGTTATCTGTACACCCATGTTCACAGCACCAGTATTCATACTAACCAAAAGGCGGGAGCCACCCATGGGTTCATCAACAGATAAACGGGCAAACAAAATGCAGTCTGTCTATACAACGGAATATTATTCAGCCTTAAAAAAGAAAGAGATTCTGACACATGCCACACCACAGGTGAACCTTGAGCACATGAAACTAAGTGGAATAAGCACTTATAGAAGAACATGGCCTGTAGGATTCCACTTCAATGAGGTCCTCGGAGCAGTCAGACTCATGAGACAGGAAGTAGAATGGGGTGCCAGGGACTAGGGGAGGAGGGAATGGGGAGTCAGTGTTTAAAAGAGCTTCACTTTTGCAAAATGAAAAGAGTTCTGAAGACTAGTGGTGATGATGGCACAATGTACTTAACACACTGAGCTGTACAATGAAACATGGTAAATAAGGTAAATTTTATATTATGTATTTTTTATATTATGTACTATTTTAAAAAATTTTTAAATGAGGCCAGGCACAGTGGCTCATGCTTGTAATCCCAGTACTTTGGGAGGCCCAGGCGGGTGGATCACCTGAGGTCAGGAGTTCGAGGCCAGCCTGACCAAAATGGTGAAACCCCATCTCTACTAAAAATACAAAAATGAGCTGGGCATGGTGGTGCATGCCTATAGTCCCAGCTACTCAGGAGGCTGAGGCAGGAGAATCACTTGAGCCCGGGAGGCAGAGGCTGCAGCAAGCCGAGATCGTGCCACTGCACTCCAGCCTGGGTGATACAGCGAGATTCCATCTCAAAAAACAAACAAACATTTTAAATAAAGACATTTTCAGAAAATCTTTTTTAAGAATCTCAGAAATCTGCAGGTCTGGCCTCCTCATTTTAAAGATAGGGAAACTGAGGCTTAAGAAGGAATATTCGCTCAAGATCATGTGGCTAAGCAAAGACAGAGCTTGATGAGAAAGTGGGTTTCTTGCTTCATTATCCCAAGTTCCTTTCACTGGACACCAGGTCCCTAAGCAACATGCCGGCTACTTACCAACGCTAATTTGTCTCCATGATAGATAAGTGAAGAAATAACCTGTTGTGAGTCATAAGTTCAAAACACATGCAGGGCAGAAAAAGAGAGGAGCAACATCAGCCAAGGTCTGGCAGGATGGAGAAAGGAAACCTGCAGGGCTGATGCTAATGGGTTTTCCGGGCACTCCCATCAGTATCATCTGCAACGGCGATGAAATCTACACATCACAATCACCCAGGACATTTTTCGTACAACCAGACTTTACAAACTGGCTGTGTTTTTTTTTAAGTTTGTGTATTTTTGGCATAGGCAGAACTCACCTTGCTCCTTTCCATTACATGTGGTAATGCCATTTTCCACCACACCCTCCCCATCTGAGCTGGGTCTCTCTGAAGACAGTTTCTGTAAGAATAAAAAGGATGAAGTTATTCTTACAGGGTCACTTGGACCAAGTGATGTGTGATGGATCAACCAAAAGTTATCTCAAAAGTGAAAGAAAACATGGGCCAAGTTTATAGCCATCCAGAAGTAGTTAGAGCTTAACTATAACAAAGATGGGCTGGTAGGTGGCTACAACCGCTTTAAAAACATCCAAATGAAGAAAAAAAAAAAGGGAAAAACAAAACACGAAAAACCTCACTGAGGCTATAATTATACTAACCTATATATACATTGTTTCATGCCTATTTTATTCAAATCACTTCTTGTAAATGATTTTGAAAAAATATGATTACAAAAAATATTTCCCTCACCAAGCCATACTATCCTTGCAGAAGTAAATATTCCATAGTCCATTTAATTTCTTCCTTTCATTCACCAATAATTAATTGGGTGAGTGTCAAGCATTTGTTTGTAACAAGTACACTCAGAATGTACACAGAGTGGGGGCAAGGTTACTATCAAAACCTATGGAGGGGCTGGGGTATCGTTACTATCTCAGTCCGAATCTCTGGATTTAATGAGCGTAATTAGGGTTCCATGTTAGCAGCTGAATGAGGTCCAGTGTTTGCAGCTAGACTCCTTCCACTGCTACCCAAGCACCTGTGGGGTCACAGAGGAGGGAGTGGCCTCCAAACACCATCCTCAGATCCTGTGCCTTCCACCCCAGGGCCTTGGAGACTGGCCAGCTGAACACAGGTGAGATATGCAGCAGTTCCCAGGCACAAAGGAACACGCGTGTTCAACTTGGAATTTGAGAGGCAATCCCATAGGAGCTGCAGTGGAAGAATGAGCGCCACTAAGTGGGAAGCTGAGGTCCAGTGATATAATGACCCACACCGGCACTGCCCTGGCTCTCACACCAGGAACATCCCAGGAATCCAGGGCAACAGGTCCAGCCACGTGCTCACAGTACTGCCTCAGAAAGCAGCAGAGACACAGTGGAGTCACCAGTTCTGGTGTGTGTGGATGAGGAACTTGGATGCCCTATGATGGTAAATGAAATTGCACCAAACTTTTGGGAAAAACAATTTGATTTTCAACATGAATCAAAATCTTAAAAAAAAAGAGGTCTTTGGTCTAATAGTTCACCTCCCAGAAATCTATTCTCAAGTAACAGGCAGAGAATCAGCAAAAATTATGCAAAAGATATAAAGTACCATTTTATTTTAGATGGCCTAAAAAAGGACAAAACAGCTAATGGGGGGCAGCTATATAAGTGATAGTAGAGTCATACAAATTTGACAGTAAGCTAATGAAAATGTAAAAATGTGTGTGGCTTAAGAGTTGTTAAAAACCTGGAAATTTGCTAGTAATACAAAGGTTAAATGAAAAAAAGCAGTATAAGAAATTTTATGCATAAGCTTCTCCAAACCATAAAAGAAACCCATAAACTCAGGGAAAAAAGTGGTTAACATATCAAGAACATTAAGAAGAGCTGCACCCTCTGTGTTGTAGCAATGAATGACTTTTTTCATACCATTTATGTTTCTCTATGCTTTCTGAATTTTCTAAAGTAAGCAGATACTGGTTTTAAAGTCAGGGGAAAAACAGCCTGTTCTATTCAGTATCAGGATGAGGACTGTGATGGCTAATTTTATGTGTCAATATGGGGGGCACTTGGGGATTAGATTAACCATTAAATTAGGGAGCTCTGAGTAAGCAGCTTGCCTTCTATAATGTGGGTGGGCCTCATCCAGTCAGTTGAGGGCCTTGATGGAACAAAACCACTGGCCTCTCTGAGCCAGCGAATTCTCCTAAAATTCCTGCAGACTTCAGCTGCACCATCGGCTCTCCTGGGTCTCCCCCTGTGGCCCACACTGCAGATTTCAGACTTGCATGCTCCATAAGCATGTGAACCAATGCCTTACAAGAAATCTGTTTCTACATACATACAACTCGTTAATTCTGTTCCTCTGGAGAATCCTACTCATACGAGGACAGACAAAAAAGGATCTCTGTCTCTTCACTGGCAGGGGGCTAGAGAGGGAGGGCTTGGAAAGCCCCTGGGACACAAGCTGCCTGCAGGTTTCATGGCAGGAAGCCAGGGGTCGCCAAGGAAACAACATCAGTCATATTTAGACAAACACAGTGCAGTCAGAGCGGGGCCTGTGGCGGAACAGGGATGGGCTCTATATATTCCTGGCAAGAAGGGGTGTACAGATGACAGGCCATCCCCGTCCACTGCTATGCTCCTCTGCCTTCCAACAAGCACCAAGAGTGCAAAGAAAAGGGAGGCGGAGAATTCTGGGAAAGTACATTTATGAAGCGCCTGCTGCATTCCGGAAGTCTACAGGCTTGCCTTCAGACATCAGCTCTGCCATTTAATAGCTATGTGACTTTGAACAAGGCCCTCACACCTTTAAACCCATTTCTTCATCTGCAGCGGGAGGTAACAAAACTAACAACACAGTCTGTAAAATGACTACCTCAAGCTTAGCACAAAGCAGGCAGTTAAAAGGATGAGAAGCATGACTGCATTTTTTCTTTCCTTTTTTTTCTTTTTTTTTTTTGAGACAGAGTCTTGCTCTGTCTCCCAGGCCGGAGTGCAGTGGCACAATCTCGGCTCACTGCAACTTCTGCCTCTGGGGTTCAAGTGATTCTCCTGCCTCAGCCTCCCGAGTTGCTGGGACTACAGGTGTACCCCACCACGACCCACTAATTTTTTTGTATTTTTAGTAGAGATGGGGTTTCACCATGTTGGCGAGGATGGTCTCGATCTCTTAACCTCGTGATCGGCCCACCTGAAATTCTCAGAGAATGTTATCAAACTTTGAAAGAGACCTAAATCCACTGCAAGGTGACTACCCCCAGCAAGAGCAACGCCGTTACCTTCTCCAGGTCTGCCTTGTGCACCGGGGAGCTGGGTGGAGGAAGACATTCTGAGTCCACGGGCCCACTACAGCCACTGTAGGCTTCTTTGATCACCTATAAAAAGGACAGATACCTTTTGAGTATGCTCAAAGGCACAGATACTTCAAGGCTTGAACCATGAGTTGTACAGAGGCACATGGCATAGTAAGGAAATTCACAGGCTCAAAAGCACCCGGCTCTGAGTTCCAGGGTGCCAGGTACTCATTTGTTCACTCACCCACACATTCACTCACCAAATGTCTATCAACACTGGTACTGACACAGGGCATGGAACAGGCATCTACATTTCCTGCTGGCATAGAGTTTCATTCCGTAGAATTTATATATTGCCAGGAACTATGAGGGTCACCAAAAGAATGACGGCAACATGAGGCAACAGTGAGTGCTTCAAAGAATAAAAGATGGTGGGGGCTACTTTACATCAAGAGACCTGGGGGCCTTATGCGCTGACGCTGAAGCGTCCAGCCGTGTGAACAAGTGGCAGGGAAGGGCTCTGGGCAGCAGGAACAACTGGGGAAAAGTCCCTGCAGTGGATATGAAGAGTGTGAGAACAACCCAGAGTGCAAAGTGGCAGGAGGGGAGAGGGAGGACGTGGTAGAAGATGAGGCCGGGGCCAGTAGGAGACTTCAGGCCCAGGAGAAGACAGGCCCCGGGGGCATTTCAAGGAGATGCAGGAGCAGATTCAAGAGCACTGACTCAAGACCTACTGCCTGGGTTTAACCCCAGCTTTAACCTTGGACACATCAAGGAACTGCTCTGTGCTTCAGCGTCCCCACCTGAGAAGCACAGGTGCAACAACAGTACCGACCCTCTAAGGATTCAGTGCCCTAACACAGGGCCTGAAGTATAACAGGCCCTCAATTGTTACAAGGCTGTAGAAAGCACTCTAGTTGTTGTGGGAAGAAATAATTATACAGAA
Source organism: Cheracebus regulus (assembly GCA_963574635.1). Taxonomy (NCBI): domain Eukaryota; kingdom Metazoa; phylum Chordata; class Mammalia; order Primates; family Pitheciidae; genus Cheracebus; species Cheracebus regulus. Next base: position 77,549 of record CAUYQU010040573.1, read on the forward strand.
ACAACAACAACAAAGAAGCCTAGGGAAATCCGTTAGAGGCCATGGCTGCAGCTGTGCAGGAGGCAGCATGGGCTGGAGTGATCCCGGTGAAGATGGAGGACGGAAAGGGAGTCAGGAGGTACCCGAGGGAGAATCAGCAGGCCCTGCTGGATTGCACACGGGGCTTGAGGGAAAAGCTGACTCCAAGGTGACTCCTGGATTCTTAGCAACTGGGTGGTGCTATTTACTCAGAGGAAGACTGGGCAGAGAAATGGGCTGGGTGGAGAGAACCCAGTTTGGAGTCAACAGCAAACTTCTAGTCAGAGCTAGAAATAAACTGGGAGCTGCTGGCAAAAAGATAATTCGCACTGCCTTGGACTGGATGAGTTTACCAGGAAAGACGGCAAGACAGAGAAGAACACAAATCAGGGAGAAGGACCCGGAGCCCGTCAACATTGAGTAGAGTTTCAGGAGAGAGGCTGGTAAAAGATGCTGAGCTGGAAGGAACAGAAAAGCAGGCAGAAAACAGGAGAGCACAGACCCAAGGAGAAGAAGAGAGCTCCACGGGGGGAGATGAGCCCAGAGAGAGAGAGAGAGAGAGAGAAACCACTCCATAAGGGAAGTGGAGAGACGGGCGGGGAATGGGTGGAGGAAGGAGCAAAGGAAGGCGTTTCCAAAGTGTTCCTTCTCCTGCTGAAGGACACTTCCATTTTAATGGAAGGCAGAGTGAGGATGCGGAGGAAGACGGAGCAGGCAGAGGCCCGCGCACCCTGTCTGATGGAGTCCACTTTCTCAGTGAGAACACCTGTCGCCAGCCGTGTGGTCATGGAGGAAAGTGCTCAATCTCTTGGAGCTTCAGGTTCCTCCCTAGCGAGGGAGTGAGTGTCAAGACTGCCTGTCTTGCAGGAATGTGGTTAAACTGAGACGGTGAGACCTGCTATGGAAGACGTCTAAGCCAGCACATGGCATGTGTCCGTCCAAATCACGGTAGTAACACCGTCGTCACTGGGAGCATTTTTATGATTTGCGATAAGAGCTCCAAAAATGATTCCGGACTAGACTTCCAGATGCAGGGATGGTGGGCCTGCAGGTCAGGATTCCATGCATGGGGCCTTCTCAGCCATCGCGGCATGCAGTCACCACCCCTACTGTTGGAGTAGGTGTTTCTCCAACCCCTACTGAGCTCATCAACATCCAGGCCTGGCTCTGGTCACGGGGAGGTGCAGAAAATAAGACAGACAAGGTTCCAGCACTTGCGAAAGTCACAGTCTGAGAACTGAAAAGTTAGCAGGCAAATCTTTCAAAATGTCTTCTATTCTTTTCGGGACTAAGTTGCAATTTCAGTTAAACCTAAGCTTCTTCTGGGCAAGAAAGAAACAGCAAAGTCCCAGCTATGTGTGTCATAATTTTGCAATTAGGTCTCCACAGACATATCCAAATCCCCTTGGCTTGTGCTGGTGCTGGGATTCAATCCAAGGCCTGACAAGAGACCAGGATAGTGTTTCCAGCCATTTTGCTGCTCAGCTGTTTTATGAAAAAACAACAGAGTGGTGTCCAGAGTGGAGACTACAAAGGAGAAAAAGAAAATGAAAGAAGAAACCCGGAGAGCTGGCTGTCCTGTCTCCTCTGTTAACGCTGAGGTGTGGAAGCACATCGGACCCTCAATGCAGTGACCTGTGGGTCAGATCTCCCCTGTTTCTCTCACTTTCACGTTAATTGCTTTTTGGTCTTTATCCCCTCATCTGCCCTAAGGTAACTGTTAAGTCTCCAACTGACAAGGCAAATTTGTGTTTGATTTGAGGACAAGACTCTTTCTTTTCCCTGGGGAAGGAGTGTTCACATAGTGGAAAACTCCTGAGCTTCTATGTCAAACTCACCTGGGTTTAAACCCCAGGTCGACCACTTGTTGTTTATGTGAAGCTGAGCAATTTATTCTCGGGGCCTTCCTTTCTTCCTCAGTAGTAGGCACAAAATAACACCTCGCGGGTCATTGTGAAAACTAAATGATAAAACAAATGCGAAGTAGCCAGCCCAGTGTTTCTCCCCAAGCATTAAGGAAACCTGAACTCTTCCCAAGATTATGTTTAATGGTGTTAAATAAATGAAAATGTGCTTCAATTACACAAATGCACCTGAACTTGACATGCTCTTCATTTTACACTAAAAGGCTGTACACTGTAAAACGTAACCTGCCAAAACCCATGATCTCTGGTAAATGTTTTTATTCAAAAAAAAGGTTGTCTTCTTTCTTTTTTTTTCAATGGGGGAAGACTCTACAAACGTCTCTAGCAGCCCTGCTCCAATTATTCCCAGCAGCCTCTTGGGTGGGGTGGAGGGGGCTGGCCGTGTGAAGGGTGTCTCTGGAGGAGTTGTGCTTTTTTTTATATATAGCTAAATAGAACTCATGTTTCCGGATTCAGCCGAGGTCTCCCATCTTCAGGAAGCCTGCTCTGGCCCTTCTGTGTGGTCCACGAAGCAGGGCTCCCACTCCACACGTGCCCACACACGGCCACGCACTCCTCTTCAGAGCAGGCCACAGAGGCCTGTGTCTCCTACTAAGCTGCGCTCACGCTCATAGGAGGAGTATTCCCAATGCCTACTTCAAAACAGCCATGAAAAGTTTGATTAAAGGGAAAAAAATTAGGGACTGAAGAAAGAAATTGGAATTAAGATTTCATGAAGGAAAAAAAAGAAGGAAAGACAGAGAAACAGAAGGAAAGAAACTTAGGCCATCACTAAAATAAGTAGAGCCTGATGACCAAGCTTCTCCAGTCCTCCGTGCTGATTTCTAAAATCCTCAAGGGGAAAAGGTCGTGTTGGGTGTTTTTTAAAGGCAAGTAGATAAAAGTCATCTGGCGCATACACACTTCCCCACCCAGCCCTACCCTAACACACACACACCCTGGCTAAGCTCCTGGCAGACTCGCCTGGTCCCTGGAGTGTCCCCATCCCTCCTCTGTTCCTGTCAGGTCCTACTTTCCAGCAGACAGACAAGGCTGCCTAGCATCAAAGCAACTCATGTAATCGGCCTTCCCAGAAGCCTTTCCTGGTACACCCAACCATATAATCGGAATGCTTAGAATAGGGAACACAGACAAACAAGCCACGTGTGCTCTCTAATCATTAATTTCTCTCCCAGCTAGAACTCACATTGCCCCAGGAAAATAACAGTGCCTCCAACAGTGCTTGGGAGCATTGCATTCAGCCACCCAGAGCAGGCCCAGGATCAACCTGGGGCCCAGCGAGGGGGTTGCTCATGGCATCCCAGCTTCATGTGCCTATCTTTCCCCAGACTGGATAATAACTATGTCCAAGGTGCGAAGAAAGGCATTGCTAAAAACATCAATCAGCAGAAACAAGTCTTTATTTCCACAAATTTTTCAACCAGTTGGAGATATCAGGTTATTCTCATGAAACTGTCTTTCTACTCCGGATCTCTGTTCATTGCCAACTTGCACCAGCAGAGTTAAGTCAGAAGTAGTAAGTAAAGCATTGATCACTCCAATTCTTTGAACAGCTATAAATGAGGTCTCTATTCATACAATTCTACTTGAAGAGTCATGGCTATGAGGGGTTCAATGTGTATTTAAGAGAACTGGATCCAAATTCAGAATCACGAATCCTCCAAAAAACAAATTGTTATATGTTTTGTGGCATTTTTGTTTCTTTTAATTTGAGCCCTCAACTCCAGAAACACAATCTCTGCACATTCTTTAAGGAAATCTGACCACTCCGTTTCTGGGAATATTGGCTCCTGTCTTCTGTTTGACCCCTACATAAAGGCTCATGTTTTCAGCATCTGTGTACACACACACACAATCACACACACACACACACAGAAAGAGCGCACGAGAGAGGGACAGAGAGAGAGAGTCAGTTAATTCTGGCAGGACCTGCTACTAATGGACGCTGCAGACAGAGCGGAGAAACAAATTTGGCAGTAATTCTTGCGTAAGTATGTGCAAAGTCATGCACTGGTTAAACAGTTCTCATGGTTCTTTTAGACTTGACAAAGGGCATGTGGAACTTCATTAAATATTTTTAATGGTTACATTAAAATTATGATGCACAGAAGTCAAATCTCACATGTTCTTACTCATGTGGGTGCTAAATAATGTGTGCACATGAATGGAGAGAGGGGAATGACAGCCAGCGCAGACTGGGGAGGCTGAGGGAGCGGAGGAAGGAGGATGGTGAGAATCTGGTTCATGGAGACTGGGGAGGAAGGAGGATGGTGAGAAATGGGTTAATGGGTACAGTGTACATTATTTGGGTGATGGATACCCTGAAAGTCCTGACGTGACCACTGTGCAATCTATGAATATAAATTGACACAGATTTTTTCTAAAGCTGTGTTTCAAAACACTGAAAGTCTGGTTCATCAGTTTTGAACATGGGATAAGAGCAGTTTATATTAATAAAAGACATGGCGTTTGTGTTATAAAACAATTCATGTTAGAGAGTTGTTAATCCTAAGAGATAATACAAATAGTATCATTCATATTTTAGCTGTTTATTATAGTTTTAAGAGTGCATTTATATCATGCTTTCATTCTACCTCTTTGATAATTCTGGTACTTATTTCCACTTGATAAATGGGAAAGGGTTTGTTGCCCCAAAATAGCACAAGGAGTTGACAGTGCTTCATGAACACACCCTGTGCTTGCAGGCTCTCTGCCCCCTTCCTATCGCTCAAGTGCACTACCTTTCAGCTTAATGGGGGTGGCTCCTTTTAGGCTGAAGTTCTACAGCTTTTTAAAGAAATCTACTTCAGTCATAAAGGTGTAGACTTTATAAGGTGAAATAAAGAGCCATAATGATAACACTGACTTCTTCCAAATTACAAACAAATAGATAACTTTTAAATCATCAAATATTTGGAAAGTAAGCACTATATTCCCAAGTAAACCATTAGTCAAAGAAGAAATCACAACAGAATTCAGAAAATATTTTGAACTGAATAATAAAAGCACAAAGTATCAAAACACAGAGGATGCAGTTAAAGCTGTGTTTAGAATGAAACGTGTAGCCTTAAATGCATGCATAAGGAAGAAAAAGCTGAAAAAATCAATTATCTAAGTGTACACTTCAAGAAGCTGAGATAATTACAGCAAATTAGCAAAAAAAAAAAAAAATAGAAGTAAAATAATAAAGAAGAGAACTTCATAAAGTAGGAAGCAATCAATCATGCTACAGGAAAAAAAAATTTTCCCCAGAAAAATTTTTTTTGAGAGAACTGATACAATTGGTAACCCTCTGGCAAGCCCCATGAAGAAGGAAAGGCGGCAGAGGGCATTCCGACTTCCGGTTAGCATGCAGAAGAGCACCCAAGACCATCGCTCCCACCCTGACAAAACCAGTGGATACACTAAAAAAACAGTCCTAGCACATCTGAACCCTTCTGAGCAAGGAAGACACAAAAAACCTAAATGAACTAAATCCTAAAAGTGAAGGGTCCTTCGTAGGAAAAAAGTGACCCACAGGCCCCCTTGTAACTGACAGAATGGTGGGTGAAGGGGGAAGCCACCATACATGGGACGGGAGAAGCCAGCCAAGTTCTTACCGTGTGGGCTGGCATACTTGTTTACAATTCATGGCGCCCCAGTGACAGAATGAGTCCACAGTCACCTGCCAACTCTCTCCAGGGTCTCAAGGCTTCCAAGAGTAGAAGACACCCACAGCTGGAGACAGAGCATAGCACACAGGGATTTCTCCCAAGGCACAAAAAGCCAGAGGCAAGGTTGTGGAGAAAAGAGACCACCTCAGCAAGCCAAGAAGATGGCCAATAGGCCAAAAGCAAAAACAAAATCAAGCTGGTTTAGAAAGCTGGTGCTTGTCTGTAGCACACAAAAGAGATCTTCAGATTTTCACCGTGGATCTTGGGTCCCAAGCCATGCCATGCCGAGAGGAAACTCCTTATCCAACACGTCAACGGTTTGCAAGGCAGCAGTGGAGTGAGCCAAGGTGAAGCTGCAGCACCGTGCAGCCCCTCCCCACCTGCAGGTGAGCCAGACACAGGCTGCACGGGGAGCAGGCGAGGAGGGGCACGCCCTTCTCCAGGGAAACAGGACTCTCTTCAGTCTACTGTTCTTCAAAATGCACGAAATGTCCTGAAAACTCCTGAGACAAATTCAACAGAGGCAGCCCAAGAGGTGGCCAGATATTCGAATGACCAAAGATGTTAAAATAACCACAATAAAAATGCTGAAAAAGCTAACCTAAAGGCCGGTGACAAAGAGATGGGGAATTTCAGCAGAGATGGAAACTATTTCAAAAAGAAAGAAACAAATGCTACAAGTGAAAAATGAATCTCAGAAAAGATGACTTCATCAGGTGGACTGAAGAGCCCACAGGAGAGGAGACGATCCATAAGCCTGAGGACAGGTAAACAGAAGTATCCACCCAAGCTGAACCACAGAAGGAGTGAAGGAAATCAGAACAGAATGTCAATACACCTACAGATGCAACTTCAAAAGGAGAGGAGAGGCTGGGCACAGTGGCTCATGCCTGTAATCCCAGCACTTTGGGAGGCCCAGGCGGGTGAATCACCTGAGGTCAGGAGTTCGAGACCAGCCTGACCAACATGGTGAAACCCCATCTCTACTAAAAATACAAAATTAGCCAAGTGTGGTGGTGCATGCCTGTAGTCCTGGCTACTCGGGAAGCTGAGGCAGGAGAATCGCTTAAACTCAGGAGGTGGAGGTTGCGGTGAGCTGAGATCGTGCCATGGCACTCGAGCCTGGGCAACAAGAGTGAAACTCCGTCTCAAAAAAAAAAAAAAAAAAAAAAGGAGAGGAGAGAAAAAAGTGAGGCAGAAAAGATATGTGAAGAGAAAAGCTTCCCAAAGTGAAGTTTATGAGAGACATCAACCCAAGAACAAAGCAGCACAACCAACACAGAGGAAAAAACCCACACCACTACAACAAGACACATCACAGTCCACTGCTGAAAAACAGATGTGCAGAACAAATGTCAAGAGGAGGCGGCGGGAAAAGGACATGCCACACTAGAGGACCAACGGACACAAAGGATGGCTGATGTCTCATCCGGGAGAGGGGGAAATGAAGACCCTTCCAGACTGCAAGAGTTGACTTCCAGAAGATCTGCTGCATTAAAAAAAAAAAAAGGTTTTTAAAAATTTGGTTTTAACAACATCTTTGGGGTAAAAGGAAATGAAATTGAATGAATGTCCAAATCTTAAGGAGAAAATGAAGAGCACCTGAAGGTGAATTCACCTGGGTGAATATTAAAGACATGGCTTAAAATGTGTGTGTCCACAGGAGTTAGGTTCTGCAGGGATAATATACACAGTAAACGTATTGTGATTCTCCTTGAGAACTCTGGCAAAGCCACTATGGTACTTGCATAGCACATAAAGCCACTCTGTTCACCCAGGGCTGCCTGACACCACAAGATGCCGAGAAACCCCTACATTGTCACCACCATGCCCCCTGGCTGGCTACGTGAGCTTGGGATACACCAGCACCAGGACTCTGGTACATCCTGGTGAGAAAAGGAAAGCAGTGTCTTCAATTGTCCACCTGATTTCCTTCAGGTGTCTTTCCTATAAGCTGCTTAAGATGGTTGTCTTAGGGTGTTTTCGTTTATTTTGAAATAGGAGAGAGATTATTCATCACGTTGTTTCTTCTTTCAGCAGACACGGGAAGATTCTGACTCTCAGCCTCCCCCACAGTTTGGCCAAAGGAATGTGGGAGCGGTGATGTAAGTCCAGTTCTTGACCCTAAAAACATCCTGCCGTCATCCGCTGCCCGGCCTGTTTTCCATGGGCGTATGCAGAGCGTGCTGAGATGCAGAGGTGGTGGCAGAGGAGCAGCAGCTCATCCTTATGCACATGCTCCTGACCTGCTTTCCACCCTGCTGAACACTGCGTCTTAGCATCTCACCCTTACAACAGCTCTACAAAGCAGACTCCATCATCATGCCTCCCTTAACAGAGGAAACAGAGGCACTGAGAAGTCACATAGCTTGTCCAAGAAACACAGCACCTAACAGCTGGGGCTAAGGTCACAGTCCCAAGAGTCTGACTCCAGTGTGTGCTCTACCTATACTGTCTGATACGGTTTAGCTGTGTCCCCACCCAAATCTCACCTTGAATTGTAGTTCTCATGATCCCCATGTCTCATGGGAGGGACCCAGTGGGAGGTAATTGAATCATGGGGGCGGTTACCTTCATGTTGTTCTCGTGATAGTGACTGAGTTCTCAGGAGATCTGATGATTTTTATAAGGGGCTTTTCCCACTTCGCTTGGCACTTTTCTCCTGCTGCCATGTGAAGAAGGATGTGTTTGCTTCCCCTTCTGCCATGATTGTAAGTTTCCTGAGGCCTCCCCAGCCATGTGGAACTGTGAGTCAATGAAACCTCTTTCCTCTATACATTATCCGGTCTTGGGCATTTCTTCATAGCAGCATGAGAAGACGAATACACTCTCTCTCAACACAATATTAGCTCACAAGTCCTTTTCCTATGTTATAGTACATTAAACTTAAGAAGCAATTATAAAAATCAAGTAAAACGTAACTCAAAGTGGCTATGGAATGGCATTTACCCTAACCGCCTGTCTGACTACAAAAAGACTTATTTTCTCTGACATCCTAGCGTTTCCCTGACGCCTCCTCTTAAAAGGAAATGGGTAGGTTGAGCAAGGGTAGTGATGACCAAACCTGTCTTTGCCTCAGTCATCTGGGAACTCCTTAAAAATAGATGTGTAAGCAAAGAATACAGACAAAAAAAGGATATAAATACAGTTCACAGAAATATTAACACAACTGTAGGCTCTTAAACCCTATTAAAAATACTCAATGTAATTCATAATCAGAGGAGTGTAGATGTAAACCAGACTGAGATACCATCTTTCCCCATCAGACTAGCAAAAACTCACAAGCCGGCTAACACACTCTATTGACAAGGCTGCAGGAAGAAAAGGCACTCTGATATATTGTTGGTGGGACGGAAAATTGGTAAACCTCTCAGAAGAGTGCCTTAGCTATACATCAAAATTATAATACGAATGCCTATAACCTTCATGGAAGTGATTACTCTTTCGGAGAATTCAACCTACAGACTATCTAAAGTGTGAGATGATTATAAGCATAAGGTTATCTAGTACAGAATTATCTGTCATATCAAAAGATTGAAAGCAACCCAATGTCCATAAATGGAAGACAGACTATTTTTTTTTTTGAAGCATGGTCTATTCATACAATAAAATGTCACAGCCTGTAACAAAGAAAGAGGAAGTGTCTCTATTCTCTAAATTGCAAAAATCTCCAAGATACTTTGTTTAGGCCAAAAAAAAAAAAAAAAAAAAAGTCCAAAATGTTGCACCTTTTCTATTGGGGGTGGGAGGGGTGGGGCAGATGAAATCCGCATTGCTCTTTGCTTGCCTGTGTACAAGGAAACTCCGAAAGAATACATACAAAATAGTACTCTCCTCCACTGCTGGGAGAAGGAGAATTGTACAAATAACCTTGGAAGACAATCTGGAGAATCTAGTGATGCGGAAGGTGTGCACACACTAAATGCAGCAATTCCAATGGAACACGTACATCCTAGAGGACACGAAAAGTGAGGCCCTGGGGCACGTGTTGGAAGATCTAACAGCAACTCAGCCTGCAGTAGCAATAGCCCATGAGCACACAAAGCGGCCATCAGAAGCAGAACGATTCTTAGTTAAAAAAAAAAAAAGTAGCTGTAGGGTATGTGGTTTAAAGCCATTTACACAGAAATTCTAAATCATGAATAAAGTATCATTTATCATGAATGGGTGTATATACATGTAAGTGAAAGTTCTTTTATTTTTTTTCTTTAGACACAGGGTCTCATTCTGTCACCCAGCCTGGAGTACAGGGCCCAATCATAGCTCACTGTAACCTCAAACTCCTGGGGCTCAAGCAATCCTCCTGCCTCAGCCTTCCAAGCAGCTGGGACTACAGGCCGTGCCACCATGCTCGGCTCATTTTTTAGTGTTTTATAGAGATGGCATCTTGCTATTTTTCCCAGGCTGGTATTAAACTCCTGACCTCAAGTGATCCTCCCGCCTTGCCCTCCCAAAGCACTGTGATTACACAAGTGAAAGGATTTTTTTAAAAAGCATACCAAGATAATAATAAAGACCAAATTCAGATAAAAGTCGCCTTTGGGAAGGGAGAGAGACTTAAACAGGGGAGGCCTGTTTCAATTCAATCTGTAGCATTTGAGACCTTAAAAGGATATAAACACGATACAAAGTAAAAAGGGAAAAAGATTGTCAAGTTCCTAGTGAATCTGAATTACTGGGAATCTACGTTTCGTAAATCTCCATGTTTCTGATAAGGCAGGAGATCTAATGACAGTGTCTGGAAGAAACTACACTAGCCCATCTCAGGTCTCTGTTGGCCTAAAATAATTAAAATTCTGTAACTGCTTGAAACTAGTTTTGTCATCTAATTTCCTTTCCAATCAAGACTTCTTAGGTTCCTGTACCATTACATGTAATGGAAGTAACAGCACAGATGCGAAAAGTAGAGTAATGGAACAATTTAAACTTTAGAAAAGATACTTTCCCATGTATTATTTACTTTCCTTTTAAGAAAAATCAGCAAATGCTAAAAAAAAAATTTTTGCAATTAACTTCCGTTCATAAACAGAGTCATCATTCTATAATTAGCCAAGTGACTCTGATCTATAAGTAGCTCCCATCTGGTGAAATGCAATACAAGATGATTTCACCCCATCAGCATCTGACATCTTGAGAAAGTTTTGTTTTTACTAGTCTATCTGTCGGCTCTACGCCCTCTCCCAGTGGCACTCTAGATGACTTCATGTCACATCAGCACCAGCAAGAAGGGAGCTGCTCGTCAGGGTGCAGGAAACACTTCACTCACTCGAAGGACAGAGGAGAAAAAGAAGAAAGCCGAAGTGTCAGAGTGGCCTTTCTTGGTTTTACACTAAGGAACAGCTAAGCAGGGAATGCAGAAGAATGAGAACAGGTGACCAAAAGCATGGGATCTTGTGAAGAAAACAGAATCATACAGAAAGCTTCACTTCATTCCATAATTGTCATTCTGTCCTTATAGAAAGGCTGGCACTATGGTGACAGAAATGTGGAACAAAAGAGGGAACAGAAAATGTCAGGTGGCCCAACACAATGAGAACGAGATGTGACGCCAGAAAAATCTGACGTGGACACCCTGCTCAATCACGCATTGATCATCGGAGCACTCTGCCCACCTGAGACACAGGCTGTCAGTTGACAAATGAAACTACACATGCCTGTGTTGAGGATTACGAGACAATGATGGCAGAAAAGTCCCTTGTGAGTGTAAAGGGCTTTAGTGAAATTGGTAATGGTGGTGGCTGATGAATAATATATTCAAGTTCCGTGCTGGGAAGGCTAAGTAAACTCAACAGTAGAAACCCCTGATCACAGGTCTTCCAGAAGGATCATCCAGAGGGGAAGAAAGCTCTCAATATCCCATATGATACAGATGTGGGAAGAGCCACAGCCACTACCAACAAAATGGGAAAGATAGCATCGGTGTGCCCTGAGCAGCTGCAGACAGCGCGGGAGCCACTGCTCTGACCGTGGGGTCTGAACCATATGCTTTCCTGCGGATGACAGCAAAAGAGACCTGCGTGGTTTAAGACTCGCCACTATGAAGTGTTTGGCCAGGTTTCCCCACCCCACTCCTGAGCCCTTTTCTTACAACAGGTACTTGCTGGCAACGATAAACTAGCTGGTTTGGGCCAATCTTCCTGATGAAGACAATGAGAAAAGCAAGATAACCATCATTCTTCACAGAACTAGAAAAAACAATCCTAAAATTCATATGGAACCAAGAAAGAGCCCGCATACCCATAGCAAGACCGAGCAAAAAGAACAAACGAAAGAAGGCTTCACATGACCTGATTTCAAACAGTTCTATAGGGCCACGGTCACCCAAAGAGCATGGTACTGCTCTAAAAACAGGCACAGAGGCCAATGGAACAGAATAGAGAGCCCAGAAATAAACCCAAATACTTACAGCCAACTTCCCCACTTTATGTTCTGTTTGCTTTGTTGACCTTCAACAACAATGTAAAGTGGGGAAAGGACACCATATTCAACAAATGGTGCCGGGATAATTGGCTGGCCTCATGCAGGAGAAGGAAACTGGACCCTCATCTTTATCCTTGTACAAAAATCAACTCAAGATGGATTAAGGACTTAAACCTAAGACCCAAAACTATAAAAATTCTAGAAGATAACATCAGAAAAACTCCTCTAGACGTTGGCTTAGGCAAGGATTTCATGACTAAGAACTCAAAAGCAAATGCAATAAAAACAAAGATAAATAGCTGGGACTTAATTAAAGAGCTTTTGCACAGCAAAGGACCAGTCAGCAGAGTAAACAGACAACCCACAGAGTGAGAGAAAATCTTTACTATCTATACATCTGACAAAGGACTAACATACGGAATCTACCACAACCTCGAACAACTTAGCAAAAAGAAACCAAACAATCTCATCACAAGTGAGCTGAAGACATGAATAAACAATTCTCAAAAGAAGTTATACAAACGGTCAACAAACATATGAAAAAATGCTCAACATCATTAATGACCAGGGAAAGCAAATTAAAACTACAAGTCGATACCACCTTATTCCTGCAAGAATGACCATAATCAAAAAATAATAGATGCTGGTATGGATGCAGTGAACAGGGAACACTTCTACACTGCCGGTGGGAAGGTAAGCTAGTACAAGCACTATGGAAAACAGGGTGGAGATTTCTTTATTTTTTTTTTTTTCAGATGAAGTCTCGCTCTGTCGCCCAAGCCAACTGCAACCTCCACCTCCCGGGTTCAAGCAATTCTCCTGCCTCAGCCTCCCGAGTAGCTGGGACTACAGGCATGTGCCACCACGCCTGGCTAATTTTTTATATTTTTGGTAGAGACAGGGTTTCACCATGTTAGCCAGGATGGTTTCAATCTCCTGACCTTGTGATCTGCCCACCTTGGCCTCCCAAAGTGCTGGGATTACAGGTGTGAGCCACCATGTCCAGCCTGGAGATTTCCTAAAGAACTAAAAGTAGAACTACCATTTGATCCAGCAATCCCACAACTGGGTATCTATCCAGAGGAAAAGAAGGCATTATACAAAAAACATATTTGCACACACTTTTATAGCAGCACAATTCACAATTGCAAAAATATGGTACCAACTCAAATGCCCATCAATCAAAGAGCAGATAAAGAAACTGTGACATAGATATGTGTATATATATATATACACACACACACACACACAGTGGACTACTCAGCCATAAAAAGGAATACATTAATGGCATTTGCAGCAACCAGGGTGAGATTGGAGACCATTACTCTAAGTGAAGTAACTCAGGAATGGAAAACCAAACATCGTATGTTCTCACTCATAAGTGGGAGCTAAGCTATGAGGATGCAAAGGCATAACATGACACAGTGGACTTTGGGGACTCAGGGGAAAGGGTGGGAAGTGGGTGTGCAGTGTAGACCACTCAGGTAATGGATGCACCAGAATCTTACAAATCACCACTAAAGAACTTACTCATGTAGCCAAACACCGCCTGTTCCCCAATAATCTACAGAAATAAAAACTTTAAAAAAAAAAAAGCAAGATAGAATATAGGAAGCATCTTCCCAAAAGCACGAAGTAGCTACTATGATAGTGAGCAATTCCTGGGCCAAAACCCAGAAGACGATAGAAATTCAGAAGGGAAGCCTGGTGACTGGGACTGCCTTGCCACCCCAAGCAGGTAGCTGAGGGGCAAGGTGGAACCTCCAATAACTCAGTGGGAAGAGAGATACAAGCTGCAGTCCAGGACAGGCCAAGGATGAGGTCCCTGGCAAAACACCAACAAGCAAGATTGGGACCCCAACGGAATGTAACTTGGAGTTAAGAGTGAAATAAAAGACATATTAACCTGCCCTTGAATGGACTGTGGGCTGACTTAAAAGTTACCTAGGTGGCTCTGAGAATCTCAAACCCTGAATTTAGAATAAATGGATTTTGGAGCACTAACACCCCCAAGCATGTGGGAGAGGCAAGGGAAAATCCTCCTTGGTAATAGAAAGCATAGTTCTAGGAATCAAGTTATTTCCATAGGAACAACTGGGGACCCATGTGAAAAAGAATGAATGAAGTTGGATCCCTACCTCACACTGTATGCAAAAAATTAAAGTAGATCAAATATCTAAATTTAAGAGCTAACACTCAACATCTCAGAATAAAATACAGGTGTAAACCTTCAGGACCCTGGATTAAGTCATCGTTTCTTGCATATGACCCAAGAAGCAATAAAAGCAAGGAAGAACTGAAATCTACTCCAATACGGACAGACCTTGAAAACAGGATGAAAAGTGAAAGAAGCCAGCCATGAAAGGCCATGTACTGTAAGAGCCCAGTTCTGTGAAATGCTGACACAGGCAACTCTACAGAGACAGAAAGCAGATGAGCAGCTGCCTAAGATGGACAGGGTGGTGGCAAATGAGCAGTGCCTGCTAATGGGTACAGCTTTCTTTGTTTTTGAGACAGGGTCTCACTCCTATCAGCCAGGCTGGAGTATAGTGGCACAGTCACAGCTCACTGCAGCCTCAACCTCCCAGGCTCACGTGATTCTCCCACCTCAGTCTCCTGAGTAGCCACATGGCCACCATGCCCGGCTGATTTTTTTGTATTTTTTAGTAGAGACAGGGTTTCTGCATGCTGTCTAGGCTGGTCTCGAACTCCCAGGCTCAAGGGTGAATTTACACTATGTAAATTATACCTCAATAAAGCTGTAATAAAAAATTATTTCAATAATTTTTCCCCAAATATAATGCCCAGTGTGAACTTGAAATAACCTGGCACAAAGATGACAAAAATGACATGAACAAGAACAGCATAACAAGACAACAGAACCAGGTTCAAACTCCACCAAAAACTACTGTCAAAACAACCATGCTGATGACATTTATGACGATAAAAGCCAAGCAGACATTTCCAAAAGAAATTTACAACTGCAAAGGTAGTATTTCCAGCTTGAAGAAGAAGCAACTGGAAAGTCTAGATTCAAGGCAAAATGGACTGTAAAACAAAAACAAACGGAAAAGATTAGAAACTCTAGGATTGAAAACTGCTGTCATGGATAGAACACGTTCCCCCAAATCCATATCCTGAAATCCTACCCCTCAAGATGATGATGTTAGGAGGCAGGACCTTTGAGAGGTGCCCCCATGAATGGGGCTGGTGCCTTTATAAAAGAGGCCCCAGAGGCCTGCCTTGTCTCTTTCGCCATGTGAGAACACAGATGGAAGGTGCCATCTGTGAACCAGGAAGCAGGCCCTCACCAGACCTGGACAGAACAGTGCCTTGATCTTGGACTTGTCAGCCTCCAGAACTGTAAGAAACACATTTGCTGTAAATAAGTCACTCAGTTTATCATATTTCATCAGAGTAGTCCAAGTAGACTAAGACAACTACCATAACCAAAACCCAGTGAACGGGAACAAATTTTATAGCAGATTAGAAGCAGCCAATAAGAGAAATAATGGGCTGGAAAGTAACAAGAAAAATAAACCAGGCCAAATAAATAAAAAGAATGGTAGGGCTGGAAATAATGGCTCACACTTGTCATCCCAGCACTTTGGGAGGCCAAGGTGGGCAGATCACTTGAGCTCCTGAGTTTGAGACCAGCCTAGGCAACATGGTGAAATGCCCTCTATAAAAAAGATACAAAAATTAGCCAGGCATAGTGGCATGTGCCTTTAATGCAAGCTAACTTGGGAGGCTGAGGTGGGAGGATCGATTGAGCCTGGGAGGCAGAGGTTGCTGCGAACTGAGGTCATACCACCACACTCCAGCCTGGGCAATAGAGGCAAACCTTGTTTCAATAAACAAAGAAAAAAGATTCATAAATACAAAAAGAGAATAGAAGTAAAATATAGTGAGAAAGTCTAAAATATATTTAAATGTAGTCTCAGAGAAGGAGAAATGGGGAAAAGCTGTCCTTTAAGAAAACGGCTGAAAATTTTTTCCAGAACTTAGAAAGATAACAATCCGTAACATTTCAGGAGCCCAGCAAATCCCAAGCAGAATAAATTTTAAAAAGAATCCATATGCAGACACAATGAAGTGACACTGTAGAAAATGAAAAAGAAAGTCGTAGAAGCAGCCTACAGACACAAGCTGCCTTTAAAGACGAGTGAAAATGATGTGGGTTTTTGATGAACCTCCATGCCATCAGAATATTCAGCTATTAAAGACAAAACTAGATGGGTTAATCTATCTTACCTATGCTGGAACAAAATTAAAATTAAAATTAAAATGGATCTCAGAAAGGCACGTGGAACTGAAATGGCTGTGAGACACAGCAGCCAGCCTACCTTCAGCCACTGCTCGGCCTGCTCCTTGCTCTGGACGGCGAGAACCAGCGGGTCCGTGCCCTGCTGCGTGATCTTCAGCTCGTGCTTCTTCTTCTTGCTGTCTTTCGGGATGTACGTAATGTTACAGCCTTGGAGAGGCAGTTCCATCTGAGGCTGCTGGTCCTTGGAACTTTTATAGCACTGCATTCAACACAACAAATCAATTGATATTATAAGAGAGTTCAAACCGAAACACTGAGGAAGCTCTAGCATCATGAAAACATGAGTGCGGGCAAGGCATCTGAAGGTCTGCATCTGCAGATGAACAGTTCACACACACGCAGTGTTCTTCCCACTGACACTTGGCCTCCAAGTGTGAAAAAATACACCCATTCACTGACTCAGCAAAAGCATACTGAGCATCTATCACAGGATTCAACAAACACAGAAAGTCCCTACTCTGATACAGTTTCTATTCCAGTGGAGCGTCTTCATTCAAATACATGAATGTATTTACATACATAAAAATAGAGGCCAGGCACGATGGCTCACGCCTGTAATCCCAACACTTTGGGAGGCCTAGGAAGGTGGATCACTTGAGCCCAGGAGTTCAAGACCAGCCTGGGCAACATAGATAAACCCCATCTCTACCAGAAACAACAAATTAGCCAGGCATAGTGGCACGTTCCTGTAGTCCCAGCTGCTTGGGAGGCTGAGGCAGGAGGATCTCTTGAGCCTGGGAGCCCGAGGCTGCAGTGAGCCATGATTGCACCACTGCACTCCAGCCTGGGTAACAGAGTAAGACTTTGTCTCAAAAACAAAAAATAAATAAATAATAAGCCAAGTGCGGTGGCTCATACCTGCAAGCTTAACACTTTGGGAGGCTTAAGCAGGAGGGCTGCTTGAGGCTAGGAGTTGAAGATCAGCCTGCACAACCTAGCAAGACTCTGTCTCTACAAAAAATAAAAAATTAGCTGGACATGGTGGCACCCACCTGCAGTGCCAGTTACTTGGGAGGCTGATGCAGGAGAATCACTTGAGCCCAGAATTCAAGGCTAGTGAGCACACTACTGCACTCCAACCTGGGTGACAGAGAAAGACTCTGTCTCAAACAAACACACATACACACGCATTTAACATAAATGTTTATTTAAATGTATATATAAAATGCATTTATATTTATGTGAATAATATATAAAATATACTATTAGATTTGTTGCAACTCCATAGCCCTCATGAGAGAGACAATATAATAATTTGGATACTTTATTTAATAACCTATATTGCTTGGTATCTGCCTATCTCATCTCTTTCTGAAAGACATAAATTATTTTAGTAAGAGGATAATATCAATCCATAATGTAGAAAAATGTCCACAAAGGTCTGCTTTCCAGGTGACTAGAGAATCCAAAACTCAAGCTGCTCCATCTACACAACTGACATCCACTCTAAAGATTCTGACTGGCGGTCAGGCGAGGTGTCTCATGCCTATAATCCCGGCACTGTGGGAGCCCGGGCCTGGAGGATCACCTGAGGTCAGGAGTTGGAGACCAGCCTGGTCAACATGGTGAAACCCCATCTCTATTTAAAAAAAAAAAAAAGATTTTGATTGCTAAGGTAAGAATTGAGACTTAACTTGAATGGTTCTTGCTTAATCTTTATCTGTAAAACTAAGAATCAAATCCTTGCCCAAAGCTTCCCCTGCCCCCATTTGTTTACCTGTATTACTTGGGGCCGAAGCATACCACCTAACGGTCCAAGAGAGCAGATCTGGGTCCTAGATCTGTGACTAATTTATCAGTGTCCTAAGGAATTTCTTAAATTTCCTGAGTCTGTTTTCTCATTTGCAAAATGTGCTTTGCAGTTAGTGTTATTATTTTATTGAATTAAGTTATTAGCAACAATAACATCTGCTACCAAGTGCTGAGTGTCCACATCACATGAAGCATTTCAAGCACCTCCATCGGCATGGTTGCTCATGCTGCAGATTATGAAACCAAGGTGCAGGTGGTTAAGTAGCCTACCTGAAGTCAGGCAACCTGAAAAGTGGCAGACCCGGACTCCAGCCCCAACTGTGCATGTCCAGAGCCTGCATCTTGACTCTAAACATTCACTGATGAAGGAAGGAATGAATAGCTATTTTCAGAAGTGATTTCTAGAGTCCTTTCCTGTTTTTTTGTTTTTGTTTTCAGATGGAGTCTTGCTCTGTTGCCCAGGTTGCAGTGCAATGGTGCGATCTCAGCTCACTGCAACCTCTGCCTCCCAGGGTCAAGCGATTCTTCTGCCTCAGCCTCCCAAGTAACTGGGACTACAGACAGGAGCCACGATGCCCGGCTAATTTTTGTATTTTTAGTAGAAACAGGGTTTAACCATCTTGGCCAGGCTGGTCTCAAACTCCTGACCTCATGATCCACCCACCCTTGCTTCTCAAAGTGCTGGGATTACAGGCTGAGCCACTGCACCCGGCCTTTCTGTTTTGCTGTTCTAAATCCAGGACTTTGAAGTATACAGATAAGAAATATATCCCCTCCTTTTAAAAAATCCAACTGATCTTAAAAGGAAGAAAAAAATACCTCAACTAATCTCAGATTTTTATGAATGTTTACCATTTCAGATTTTTTTCATTTTGAGTAAGTATAAAAAGGCAACTAATTGTACAATGGAAGGAATCAGAAAGGGAATTTTATTTTTGACTAAATCGTGTAAACTTTTTTAATCGGCATATAGTAACTGCACATATTTATGGGGTACAGAGTGATGTTTTGATACACAAAATGTATAGTGATCAGATCTGGGTAATTAGCATACCCACCATCTCAAACACCTATCATTTCAGAAAGCGAACTTTATAACACATTCTTCCATAAGTTAAATGCCTCACAAGAGAGATGCTATCAGCACTAGGACAGGCTGCCACCTGGCAGTCCTAGCCGGCTGGATTTCCCGGGACGCTGCCTTTAAAGCAGACAGCAGCAAGCAGGTTTATGAACGGCGTCCATCCTGAAGATAACACTAGGAGTAAGGAGACGGAAGAGCAGGTCGGGCAAAGAAGCCCAGTCTGAGTGGCATCAGGGATACCACATGAGTGCTCTGGGGCTGGAAGGCCCCGCTGATGCTGCCCAGTGAGTCTAGGTGTGTACCTGCCCCACACACGTTGAATGCAGATCCTGGGGAGGGAGCTTGGCCTTGGGTTCTAGGCCACTCTTCAATGCAGACAGCCCCAAGGTGGGCTCAGCAGCCCTGCCAAGGAAATGCGACCCTTGGACTGATGTGGGAATCTGGGAACATCACAGTATCTGCCCCGGAGCTACCTGGGCACAGAAGGAACAAGTTCCAGAAGAAGATGCAAAAAAAAAGCTGTTAATGGCGGTAACCTGTGGGAAGACAGATTGGGAACATTTAGGGGAAGAACATGGCTTTTTCTTTTCTGTGCTGTTTAAACTTGGAAAGCATTTGCTTTCACCACTGTTCATTATTTTTTATGCCAATGGGAATCACCTGAGCCCTGGATCATAGGTCATTTTTGAAAGGAAAGAAACTTCACAATAAAAATAACTAATTTTGATTCTGCATTTGACCAAAGATAGTGCTTTCACCTGGTTTTTCACTAATTTCTTTTTAAATATTCAAACTACCCCAAATAGCAGGTATTATCACTCTGGTTTTGAAGGGGGAAAGCTGGTAGGAGCCCAGGTGGGAGAAAAAGCAGGGGAGGCAGACAGAAGTCCAGGGGGTGAGGGAGAAAAGCGCAGGGCAGAGGGGGCCGGGACTCAGAACCTCCAACGGCTCATCCCTACGCACAACACGAAGCTTCCCCCACTGGATTTAGAAGCTTCTCTTTTAAATGAAAGTTGATTGTGTATTTTTAAAACATTTATATAATATATCCACATCTTGTAGCCATTATATCAGACTGTGAATAAGGACCACATTCATCTTCTTTTTTCATTTTTTAATATTCCCCATGGCATCATTTTTGGCACATGCTAAATCTGGGAGAAATTCAGGCCACACTTGTGGAAAAAATATGTACTGTGTTTTAAAAAACTGAACAAAAACATTAAAAAATATATAATATCCTAAGAACTTAGTTAAAAAGTTTCCCACAATTCAAAGATGAAACCTGCATTTACAGAAAAAATATATATATAGGATAATCCGCTCCACTAGAGTGCTGTACAGAAACATAAATTCTCGTTTTCTGTTTTAGTGATCTAATTTTGAGCAATGTTAACCCCAAGGTTAATCTGAAGGAAGAACAAAAGGCAAAAGCATACTCTTAAAGTTCCTAATTCCAACAACCAATCACGGTTTCTAAAAAAAGGAAGGAGGAAAAAGAAGGAAGGTGGAGAGGGAGGGAGGGAAGGAGGGAGGGAGGGAGGGAGGGAGGAAAGGGTGAGGGAGGGAGGGAGGAAGGAGGGAGGGAGGGAGGAAGGGGGGAGGGGGAAGGGGGAATGCCACACTGTCCTCCAGGGCTGCAGCCTCCCCACTGGGGCCTCCACTGGAATAACTTCACAGCAAGGTCCATGTTCTCCCCTTCCCTGCTTCTCT
>CAUYQU010040574.1:0-26056 GCA_963574635.1 Cheracebus regulus
GTGGCTCCTCTGCCAGGAATCTCCTGGTCTGTGGGCAACAAAAATTCGTCGGAAAGTGCGGCGTCCACTCGTTCTCTGCGCTTTCACTGGGAGCTACATTCCTGAGCTGTTGCTAATCGGCCATCTTGGATCTCTCTCCCCAGAACAATAATTTTTCATTCACTTTAATGTGACAGATAATGTCCTTTCATGAAAATATTCAACACTTCAAGAGAGCTGAAATAAAACCTTATTAATATAAGACAACAGAGCCAATATTATTCAGTAACAGGATAGAAAAAGGCTGTTTAAAAAGAAAACATTATTACTGTAAAGACAGATTTTTATAGAAGTTAGGAACTACCATATAAATCTACATTTACTTTGATTTTTCCCAACACCTTTGTGGCTGTCCTTCTTTAATCTCCTAAGTAATATTTTTTTTCTGTATTATGGTCTTTCCCAGCTTATTGACATGCCTCTAATTTACATGCTTAAAATTCGTGTTGTGGCATCTTTTTACTTCCATGCAATTCCTGAAGATCTATGACGTCAGTAGAGCTTTTAGAATGGAATTTATCAGCCACAATTGCACATTCATTAAACAAAGCTTAAGAACAGACAGTCCTAAGGGGGTTTTCATTTATAGATCATTTAGTGTGGGGTTCTCCAAGGACAATGGTCAACATTAATTAAAACATCTTGAAGTCTGTAAACCACAGTTATTTCTGTGTGAGATGCCATAAAGAGCTTTGAATTATCACTTGAAAAACAAGGAGATTTAGAAAATTTCAGCTTTCTTGTTGCTCTCCTGCAGATGCCACTTTAAAATAAATTTTTTTCAGCATCACCAAGATTAACACAACTTATTGCTCAAGATAACCAGTGCTTTATATTTGTAATTTGTTACACAAGAGAAAAAGAGGACTTCTGAGACATGGGGTAGGTATCTATTGCCTACATGTCTTGGGGGTAGACCATTGCTTGAACTGTAACTGCCAGGTGGGTTCTTCCTGCTCACTGCACAGACAAAATCAGTTCACTGAGACTGTGGCATTGCAGTAAAGAAAGAGTTTAATTGATGCCAGGCTGGCCACACCACATGGGAGACAGAGTTATTACTCAAGTCAATCTCCCTGAAGGCTCAGAAGTTAGGGGTTTTACAAGGATAAAATGGTGGACGGGGGCTAGGGAAGAGGGCATGCTGATTGGTTGGAGGTGCAATCATAGGAGTGTGGAAAACAGTCCTTATAGGCTGAGTCTGCTTCTAAGTAGGGGCCACCAGAGGAGTTGCTGGTCTGGGAGGGGCTGTCTAGTAGTCAGAAATGCAAAAGCATAAAAAGACATCTCAAAAGGCCAATTGTAGATTCTATAATAGTGATGTTATCTGCAGGAGAAATTGGGGAGGTTGCAAATATTGTTACCTCCAGAATAATGGCTGGTAATTATTTAACTATGACTAAATCTTAGTAAAATTCAGTCCCCTCTCATCCTCCTAACTTGGTAGACTTTCATTAATTTTACAGTGGTAGTTTAGCTTTTTGGAAGAGCTAGTATCATTTAAACTATAAACTAAATTCCTCCCGAAGTTAGTTCAGCCCTCACCCAGGAATGAGCAAAAAACCTAGCGAGCCTGTGAGGCTAGAAGCAAGATGGAGTCAACCATGTCAGATTTCTCTTACTGTCGTGATTTTGCAAAGGCAGTTTCAGAGCCACTCCCAGAGTGGTAGGAAGGTGTGCAAATTATGGGTTAGTCATATGCTTCTCATATTCATGAAGGAATATGTATATGTAATACAAGAAAGATGTAATTTTGAACCAATGGGATTTTCAAATATTTCCTCCTAGGTTGGACACCGAGGAACAATAAAAGATTATCCAGGCTTTAGCGCATCTGTGGATGCTGAAGCTATTCGGAAGGCAATCAGAGGAATAGGTGAGTGATATTTTACAATTCCTTTCTTAATGTTAAAGCAAATAAGGCAAGTTATAATCTAAAAGTTCAATTTGCTCAGGTTGGCTAACTCAATTAGATAAATTGTCAGGGATTTTCTAAAATTGTGAAACAATGAGGAAATATATAGAGAACCCAGTTTTATTAAATCTTAACATTTATCATATTTACTTAATGATATTGATGGTCTAGGGGAGGTCCCCGAGTGCCGGTGGGATCTCGACCCTGGCTAGTATCCAGGCACTTGACATCATCTAGAGAAAAAAATTCAAGGATGGGTCAGAAAATAGTGAAAGTATAGAGATTTACTGCAAAGTGAAAAGTACACACTCAAGAAAGGGGAGTGTGAGTGTACTCAAGAGAGAGTTGTGCATAAGCGGGTTTGGAGCTGTTGCCTTTATGGGTTTCTTTAACCAGGGGGTGGAATAGTCATGAAGATTCCTGGAAAAAGATGAAGATTTCTCAGAACTGTGGTGCCACCCTTTTTATACCAAATGTCGGTATTCCCGGAACTGCCATGGCACTGGTGGGTGTGTGATTGAGTATGTTAATTAGTATATTATGAAATCCTAGGAGAAACCTAAGTCAAATCTAGTGCCATGGTGGATCCAGTGAGTCTTAGCCAGCTTTATCCACACTGTGGGTTTTCAGGGTCATATCAGTCCCTAGCCTCTGTAGCTATTTCAGAAGTTTCCTTTTGCTAGTCATGTGAAACTGCTGCCTAGAATTTTCTATTCTCCTGTGACCACCCTGTATTAGTCCTATCTAACCACCACTATCACTGCTGCCAACAACAATAATAATCATCATCATAAATCATTACAAATATGGCCCCCTTGGCCGGGCATGGTGGCTCATGCCTGTAATCCCAGCACTTTGGGAGGGTGAGGCAGGAGAATCACTAGAACCCAGGAGTTCAACACCAGCCTGGGCAATATAGGGAGGTCCCTTCTCTACAAAAA
This sequence comes from Cheracebus regulus, assembly GCA_963574635.1. Classification (NCBI taxonomy): domain Eukaryota; kingdom Metazoa; phylum Chordata; class Mammalia; order Primates; family Pitheciidae; genus Cheracebus; species Cheracebus regulus. The sequence goes on from CAUYQU010040574.1 coordinate 2,896, forward strand.
AAATTAAAAATCAGCTGGATGTAGTGGCTTGGGCTTGTGATCTCACCTATAGGGAGGCTGAGGTAGGGGAATCCTTATAGCCAGGAAGGTTGAGGCTGCAGTGAGCTGTGATTATGCCACTGCATTCCAGCTGGGATGACAGAGTGTCAGTCTATCTCAAAAATAAAAAAAAACAAAAAACAAAAAACAAAACAATCTTGTCAGTTCTTCCTGGATTTCACTCTTGTTCCTTTTCCTAGAGATAAACATCATCCCAAATTAGAGTTCATTCCCATGAAACTTTTAATACCATAACTACATATATATGTACATATTGTTTTGCATGGTTTCAAACAGTATAAAATGAAATCATACTGTATACATTCTTCTGCAACATTTTTTATCCCTTAACATTATATTTTTGAGATTTATCCATGTTGATATGTTTAGCTCTAGTGCATTAATTTTAACTGCATGATAGTCTATTGCATCACTGTATCAGAAGATGAGATTATTGATGGAATATTTAAGCTGCCTACAATTCTTTTATATGGCAATATAAAGATGCTACAATGAATATTCCTCTTATGTCTCATGGTACATATTTGCTAGCATTTCTCTAGAATATGACAGGAACTGGAATTTCCATGTTGACAGGGATGCTTATCTTCAAATTAACTGGAAATTTTGCCATACTGCTCTCTAAAATGAATGTAGAAATTAGCATTCCCTCCAGCATTGTACAAGACTTTCTTTTGCTCCATATTCTCCCCAATACTTGCTACAGTAAGACTATTCCATTTTTCTAATTAAGCGGGTCTAAATGGTATCTTATTCTGCATGTGTGTTTATTTCCTCTCTCTACCCCGATGACTAATGCACTTAGGCATCCTTGCTTGTATATCTGCTTCCACTTTCATATATCAATAAAATATAAAATATATTTTGTCTATTTTTTTCAGTTGGTTTGTCTTCTTTATGACTGGCAGGAGCTTTTTCTAAGTTTCTCAATACAAACTTTTTAAAAAAGATTACAAGCCATGAAAATATTTTCTATAAATGTATGGTTTTCTTTTAACATTGGTGACATGGTTTGGCTCTGTGTCCCCATCCAAATCTCATCTTGTAGCTCCCATAATTCCCACGTATTATGGGAGGGACCTGGTGGGAGATGACTGAATCATGGAGACAGGTCTTTCCTGTGCTGTTCTCATGATAGTGAATAAGTATCACAAGGTCTAATTGCTTTATAAAATAGAGTTTCCTTGCACAAGCTCTCTCCTTGCCTGCCGCCATCCACGTAATATGTGACTTGCTCCTCCTTCCCTTTTGCCATGATTGTGAGGCTTCCCCAGCCTTGTGAAACTGTAAGTTCCCCATTAAACCTCTTTCCTTCATAAATTGCCCACTCTAGATTAGGTATGTCTTTATCAGCAGCATGAAAATGGACTAACACAATTGGTTTAAAAATTAAAGTAATTTTTATTGCATAGAAGTTTTAAATTTTAGTGAAATCAAGTTTACCAATATTTTTGTCCAGGATTTATGCTTACTGAATCTTTTCTATAATGGAGTCATAAAGATAGATATTTGCCTACATTTTTTCTTCAAAGTTTTGAAATTTTATTTTTCACATTATAATCTTTAATCTGTATGGAATTAATATTCATGGGTGGCATTTAAAGGTGTCCCATTTTGTTCTATTTCATGTGGATATTTAATTTTCCCAGAACAGTGTATTAAAGAGCTCATTCTTTTCACACTGATTTGTATGCAATGTGACCTCTGTTTTATGTTTTCCTGTTTTTCTCTTCTGTTATGCTTCATTTATCTATTTGCCTTTCCTAACACCACATTGTCACAATTATTAGGATTTTATAATGACATTAAATTTCTACTGGGCAAGGTTTTTCTTGGCTCTTTCCCCTCCTCTATAAATTTTAAAATCAGCTTGTCAGATTCCATAAGATATACTATATTAGAACTTTATATCAATATAATATTATCTTATTTCTGCCTGTTTGAGTTTTATTTTTTGCATTTTTCAATGTAGGTTATTTCTTCATTTATCTCTTGATTGCCCTACATTTTTTTTTAAGAGAGAGGGTCTTGCTCTGTCACCTAGGCTTCAGTGCAGTGTTATGATCATAGCCTACTGCAGCCTCAAACTCCTGAGCTCAAGGGATCCTACAGCCTCAGCCTCTGGTGTTGCTAGGACTACAGGTGCTCATCACATTGTGTGGCTAATTTTTAAATTTTTTTATAGTGACAGGGTCTTGCTATGTTGCCCAGGCTTGTCTTGGACTCCCGGACTTAAGCAATCCTTCTGCCTTGTCCTCCCAAAGTGCTGGGATTATAGATGTGATCCACCGCACCCAGCCTGATTGCCCTATTTACGTCTATTGTTGAGTAGACTGTTCCGTGAGATTAGTGCCAAACTGAATGAATTAATAGTCTTTAAATTCTGTCGCCTCTTTTTTAACATTATGTTTCTTTATGAATTTGCACTTTGGCCTACAGGCCTTCTTTAAGAAGGAGGTTATTGTTTGTAAGCACCACTTCTGATACATCCTGAGTCCAGAACCAGGTGTCATAATGACATTTGCATTAGGGATATATCAGACCCAGTCTCTGAACCTGGGGCATCTTGGTTTAGTTACTGATCTTGAGCATGTTTAAGAATAAGAGATGAGAACTGCCAGGCATGCAAACTACACATAACTGCAGGTAGTTTGGTATATTTCTAGTCTAGGTGCATAGGTTATAGCAATGCAGAGAGTGGGTAGAAGATGAGAACAGACACATCAGGCAGGAGAGATCACAATGAGCTGATATATGAGCTAAGGGGCTTCAACTTCATCCTGAAGATTACAAAGAGCCATGAGAATTTTGGCCAAGAGGATGACGTGATCAGATTGTGATTTTAAACACTTACTTAGGCAGTAGAATACGGGAAGAATTATATGGGGATCACGTTAGGAGGCGACTTAGGTTATCCAGGTAACATATGATAAAGGCACAGTGGCAGAGGGCATGCAGAGGAGATGACAAATTTAAGAGATGTAGATACTTGCTATAATATAGGGAATAAGATGAGGAAAGGAATCTGAGATGATTCCTAGGATTTTTGCCTGGATGTCTATATCCATAGTTGTGGACGAGGGAGCATAGAAAGAAAGACAAGTCAGAGAGGAAGTGGAATAAATTCCACCCAGAACATGCTGAGTTAGAGAAACTTGTGCAGTTCGGTGGCTGGTAGTGTACTGACACGGGTGCTGTGATGGGTCCAAGTTGGCACGCAGCCCCACAGAGCACAAATTCATTTTAATCTGATTCAGTATTTACTTAACTATGTACAAGAATATGAAACCAAAGACACAGAAGAGCAGCAACCTTCATTGGGAGGCCCAGCAGCTAACCAAGTACACAGAAGCTTTTGCCTCATCATTGATGTAAGATATGCACCACTGCCATGGAGGTACGTAGATGAGGTCTGTGAGGGTCACCTTGACACAAAGAAGTTGAGTGTTGAGTTTCAGGTGCTCTTTTATACCTCTCTATTCATGTGTGCTCTAGGCCTGCAAGCCAATTCACAGCTTCCCAACCCAGGTGTAGTCCTGGGTTGGGAAATTCATTAGATACAACTTTCCATGTTTATCTTAATACTGTAGTCACCAAGATAAGTGTGACCTTGAGGTCATTCTCAGGCAGGCCAGCATCAGCTCTGGCCTGATGTTACCTTTCACTTACAAAAAAAAACTGGTTTTGTATGTGGGTTTGAAATTCATAAGAGAGGCCAGGCATGGTGGCTCACCTGTGTAATCCCAGCACTTTAGGAAGCTGAGGCAGGTTGATCACCTGAGGTCAGGAACTCGAGACCAGCCTGACCAACACGGTTAAACTCTATTTCTACTAAATACAAAAAATTAGCTGGGCGTGGTGGCACCTGTAATCCCAGCTACTTGGGAGGCTGAGGCAGGAGTATCACTTGAACCTGAGAGGCGGAGGTTGCAGTGAGCTGAGATCCTGCCAGTGTACTCCAGCCTGGGCAAGAAGAGTGAAACGAGAAAGAAGAAAGAGAGAGAGAGAAAGAGAGAGAGAGAAAGAAAGGAAGGAAGGAAGGAAGGAAGAAAGAAAAAGAAAGAAAGAGAGGAAAGAAAAAGAAAAAAAGAAAAAGAAAGAAAGAAAGGAACAAAGAAAGAAAGAAAGAAGGAAAGAAAGAAAGAAAGAAAGAAAGGAAAAGAAAGAGGGAAGGGGAGGGATGGGGAGACGTCAACCAGAGATATAAATATATGTTTTGTTGGGGGTCAGAGTTTTGGGTTCAACTTCTTGCTGCACCACTCAGGGGTTGTGTGACTTTGGCAAGGATGATACGTTTATGCCTTCATCTTTAGCACAGCTTAATCCTATTTACCATACAGGGCCCCTGTGCATATTAATTATGACAGTGAATAAAAGGATGCTTCGTGTAGGGCAGGTTCTCAATAAGTGTTGGGGGTTCCTGTTTTCCAGAGGAAGAAAGATTTTCATGTCAATTATGGGAGAGAGATAAAAGGCAGTAAGACAGTAACCAAAGCTTGTAAAGGTAAACAAGTCGAGTTCAAAAGTAGTAGGTTCTTTGTACTATTCCCTCTGTCTGATGTACAGATAGGAGTATTTAAACAATGATTGTTTTCTTCTCCCAAAACTATCCAAATAAAGTTAACTTTCTTTTTCGAAACTTAGGCAAACAAAAAAATAAAGATTCCAACCAGGTAAGAAGCTGGAAATTAAAATGCCTTACTCTCTGCACTTGTCTCAGGCCACTGATCTTTTTGCTTTTGTTCAAGACAAATACTGAGTAAAATAATTTTTGTTTCATTTAGGAACTGACGAGAAAATGCTCATCAGCATTCTGACTGAGAGGTCAAATGCGCAGCGGCAGCTGATTGTTAAGGAATATCAAGCAGCGTATGGAAAGGTAAGATCATGTTGACATGACAGGCAGTGAAGAGGTCATCATTACAGTACCACAGTCGCTCCCACGTGGTTATGCCCACAGTCTTCTGTTTCAGGCTGAGTGTAACAGAAGATGCCCTGTGCATCCAGTCAGGAGCCTAGAATGCAAGTCCTGGTTTTGCCTTGAACTGGCTGACTGGCTTTAGGCATGTTACTTGGTCTTTCTGAGCCTCAGTTCCTTCACCTGTAGAATAAGGAGGTTTGCCTTAGCTCAGTAAGTTATAAATCAGAAGTGATTTTGCTCCCCATGGGACACTTGGCATGAATGGAGACATTCTGATGATCACAATGGAATGGTTGGGGGATACTTCTAGCATGTAGTAGGCATAGGACAGGGATGCTACAAGCATCCGAGAATGCACAAGGCAGCCCTCCACAACAAAGAATTACCAGGCCAACTATCTGACTCATCTAGCTTAGATAACCTTTTATTTCTCTTTTAACTTTAAAATAGTTATGTAGTTATAGGTTTAATTCATTCAGCAAACGAAAATTTAGTAAGTAGCAGAACCTATATAAGAACAAGTAACTTTGGGAGGCCAAGGCAGGTGAATCACCTGAGATCATGAGTTAAAGGCAGCCTGGCCAACATGGTGAAACCCCATTTCTACTAAAAATAAAAAAATTTGTCTCGCATGGTGGCACGCCCCTGTAATTCCAGCTACTTGGGAGGCTGAGGCCTGAGGCAGAAGAATTGCTTGAACCTGGGAGGCAGATGTTGCAGTAAGCTAAGATTGATGATTGATCCAGCCTGGACAACAGAGCGAGACTCCGTCTCAAAAAAAAAAAAAAAAGAAAAAAAGAAAAGGAAATATAAGACTTGGTCTTTGCTACACAATTGATTTGTCCAACACCTATTTTTGGGCACTACTCTGTGTCAGGAGATATCCTAGACATTGAAGATATACTGGCATAAAAAGCAGATCCTGCCTTCTTTCATGGAGCTAACATTCTATTAGAGTATAATAAACAAGTAAGTAAAAATAAGTTCAGATATAATAAGTGATATGAGAGAACTAAAATGGCTGATATGATAGACATGACTGATGACTGGCTCTTGCAGATAGGGTGATGATGGAATGTCAGTGAGGGGTTGTTACCTTACTCCCCACTCAGCCTGAACGATAATAAGGGTTCTGCTCTGCTTGATCAGTGGGAGATAGTATTTAAGATACAGCAAATACAAAAGCCCTGAAGCAAAAACAAGCTGGGAATTAATGTGAGAAATTAGAATTCCAACAGGGCAGGAATGTAGAAAGTGAAGGGGGCAGAAGAAAGAGATGAGGCCAGAGAGAGGTTGAGAACATGCCAAGCCTGGGTCTTTAGGTAGAGTTTAGATTTTATCCTAAGGGCTATGGGAAACCACTGGAGGTCTGTAAGCAGAGGAATAATATAATGCAGTTTTTATTTTTAAAGGATTATTTTGGCTGCTGTGGATAATCAAAAAGGTACAAATGGACTGGGCTGCCTGTTGAGAGGGTCTAGTGACCATCCACAGGCGGCTCAGGAATTACCTCTTGGGAGTGTTCTCCAGGCCCCCAGACTCCATTGAGACACCCTTCTCTGAAGTCCCTTTATCAGAAACTTAAGGTATTATATTGAAATTTTATCTTTGAATATTTCTGCTTTTCCCATTAGGGCAGAATGTCTTAGGATAAGGACCTTGTCTAACTTACCTTTAAAGGCCTAGCACAGAGCAGGTGCCCAGAAAACAACTGTTGAATTGAATGAATCGCCTAGCTTCTGGGCAAGACAACACTTACACATATAGAGAAGGTGAATGATCTATTGGCCTTTCACTATTTCCAAAATCTGGAAGGAAAATGGAGGTGGAGGGAACAACCATTCCCCACAGTGGAATAGAATGAGAGCTGTGAAAGAAGAGTCAGCTGCAGTGGCTTGGATTGAGGACAGATGGTAGTGGCATTTACCATTTAGAGAGAAAAAAAAAACCTGTGGCAATTAAAGCAGCGCTGATAACACTGAACGCCATCCTATTTGTTTCAGCAGGAACACGTCCCTGCTGCAGTCCCAGCGGTGTGGTAGTGTCGGTGTGTGCCCACAGCAGTGCAGCAGGCTCAGAGGCTACCAGCCTCTGTTTCAGAGCTGAAAATAATCAGGAGCAGGAACAAACATTACTCAGTATTATGCTTTTGAATATTGAAAAGAGAAATCTTGATACCTTCCTTTAAGCAGGGGAGATGGGCGGTACTTATGTGTGAAAACAGTGCTCTAAACAATATCAATAGGTAATAGAAGCTAAGTTCTAGTGTACCATCGCCCTGTAGGATGACTATAGTTAACAATAATATAGTTTCAAACAGCTAGAAGGAGGATAATGAATATTCCTAACACCAAAAAAAGGTTAAATGTTTGAGATGATGGGTATCCATTTACCTTGATCTGATTACCATACATTATATGTGTTGAAACATCGCTCTGTACCTTATGAATATATACAATTATTATTTGTCAAAACAAGTCTAACATATTGCCACACTTAGGATTTCTTTTTCTTTACTTGTTGCCAGAAAATTGCTTCTGAGGCCACCTAGTTCCATGTTCTCACCCGAGACAAATGACCAGCCACTGTCCTCCTTTCCCCTTCCTCTCGGAGTTCTTTGGGAGTCACTGAGAAGCAAGACACCCAGGAATAGAGCACCTTCCAGTGAAGCTGGGTGTGCATTTATAAGGGTTCCTCTTCCTCTTCCCTCCCTGCAACCCAAGCGTTGAAAGCCTGGGGGACCTAGGAAATGCATTTTAATGGAGTTCCTTACTGTGGGGCTCATAGAATCCTCCTATCTGGCTATCCTTCAAAAAACCTCTACAAAACAGAACAATTTGGGAGTAATTATAAAATGTAGATTAATATTCATAGAAATATTTTCAACACTTCTGTTTATTCCCTGTGGATGGACATGTTTTGTCTGATTTTGGTACATATGTTCATCTTTCACTAGGTGACTTTAGAAAAAAGAGAAAGGAAAAGTATTTCACATTTTTCTCCTTGTTTTTTTATCTTAGGAGCTGAAAGATGACTTGAAGGGTGACCTCTCTGGCCACTTTGAGCATCTCATGGTGGCCCTAGTGACTCCACCAGCAGTCTTTGATGCAAAACAGCTAAAGAAATCCATGAAGGTATAATCCCCTTACAAGCCATTTCTGCCCAGGGTTTGACCAAATCATCAAAAATAGTGACTTTCTTGCAGTACACACTTGTGATAGGTGGACTTGGGTGCCATTTTGGTCTGTACTCTCCCAGTGGTAGAATGACTCTGAAATAGGGAACAGTTGTAGAACCTTAAGCCCAAATGTTCCTGGACTGGAAGAATTTTGTCATATCCTTTGTTTGACATGAAGAGTCAAGTTCTCTAGTTTGTCATTGAAAGTAAATGGCACTGTCATTAACCCCAACACTCAAGCTAAAAACCTAGCATTATTCTTGAGCTCTTGTTTTTTCTTATCCTTCCAAGCTCCCAAATCTATCAGCAAGTTTATTAATTTTACTTCAAAGTCCATTGCTACTGTTCTAGTCTAACTACCAGCATCTCTTGACTGGACCATATCAATAGCCTTCTAATTGGTCCCTTTGCCTCCATTTTTGCCCACCTCAAATTCATTCTACACAGAATAGCCAAAATTATTTTTATTAATTTATTTTAAAAATCAGATTATGCTATTTACTTGCATAAATTTCCAATAGCTTTTAACACTTAAAATCCAAGCTTCTTATCATGACCTTCATCACCCAACATAGCGCAGCTCCTGTGTAACTCTGGGACTTTAAAAAATTCTATCTATATCAGTGAGGGTTCCCCAGAGAAGCAGAACCGATAGGCAGGACATAGATATTAAAATATTTATTTTAAGGCCAGGTGCAGCGGCTCCTGGCTATAATCTCAATACTTTGAGAGGCCAAGATGGGTAGACTGCTTGAGCTCAGGAGTTGGAGCTCAGCCTGGGCAACTTGGAGAAGCCCTGTCTCTACAAAAAATTTAAAAACAAAAAAAAATTAGCTAGGTGTAGTAGTTCATGCCCTATAGTCCCAGCTACTTGGGAGGCTATGGTGGGAGGATCACCTGAGCCCAGAAGGTCAAGGCTGCAGTGAGCTGTGATTGTGCCACTGCACTTTGGTCTGGGTGACAGTGAGATCCTGTCTCAAAATAACAACAAAAATGTTTTGGAAAGAACTGGAGACCATGGTGGGAGGATCATTTGAGCGCAGGAGTTCAAGACCAGCCTCAAACTGAGCAACATAGTGAGAACTCGTCTCTACAAAAAATTTTTAAAACCAGGCATGGTGGCTCATGCCTATAGTCCCAGCTATTTGGGAGGCTGAAGTGGGAGACTCACTTAAGCCCAGCAGGTCTAAGCCACAATGAGCCATGACTGTGCCACTGCACTCCAGCCTGGGCAACAGAGTGAGACCATGTCTAAAAAAAAAAAAAAAGAAAAGAAAGAAGAAGAAGAAGGAAGAATTGGTTACATGATTATGGGACTGGTTAGGCAAGTTCAAAGTCTGTAGAACAGGCTGTCAGGAAAGGCGGGCTGGAACTCTTGGGCACCAGTCGAAGCTTCTGTCCACAGAAAGAATCGTCTTCACAGAAGCCTCATCTCTGCTCTTACTTAAGACCATTCAACTGATTGGATCAGGCCCGACTAGAAAGGTAATCTCCCTTACTTAAAGTGAATCAGTAATAAACTTAAATTTTATCTACAAAATATCTTCACAGCAACACCTAGATTAGTGTTTGAATAAGTGGCACAAACTGGCCAACAAACTGGCCAAGTTGGCACATAAAATTGACTTTCATACCCCCTCCTCCTCATTCATTAATGATGTAGCTACACAGGCCTTTCCTCTGCTCCTTGAACATCATAAGCTTATTCTTGCTTGAGATCTTTATACATGATGTTTCTTCCATCTGGAATGCTTTTCCTCCAGACATTTCCCATTATTTCACTCAAATATATTTTCTTAGCTGCATTTACTACTGTCTAAAAGTATCTTGTTTATTTATTTATTTTTGAGACAAGGTCTGTCTTCATTGCCCAGGCTGAAGAACAGAGGTGAAATTGTGGATCATTGCAGCCTCGACCTCCCTGGCAAGCAATCCTCCCACTTCGGCCTCCTAAGCAGCTGGAACTACAGGCACACACTGCCACACCTGGCTAATTAAACATTTTTTTGTTGTTGCTTTTTGTAGAGACAGGGTCTTGCTATGTTGCTCAGGCTGGTCTCAAACTCTTGAGCTAAAGCAATGGTCCCTCCTCAGCCTCTCAAAATACTGGGATTATAGATGTAAGCCACTACACCTGGCCTTGTCTATTTTTAAAATCCATTTGTTTATTGTCTTTTCATCTAACCAAAAGGCAAATCTCTACCCTGGCAGGGAACCTGGTAGGTCTTGGCCTGTATCTTCTGTTCCTAGAGCAACTCCTGAAATGAAGTGGATGCTCAACGTATTAATTAATAGGAAGGAGGAACAAGAAGGGAGCCTAGATCTGAGGCATAAGCCATATTCTGCCTTGCTATCAGGGAATTGAGTTACCTTCTTTCCGTGGAGGATATATGGGCATCTGAGAAGCAGATGCAAAATGGAATTTGATGTACAAAAGATTTATTGTGAGAAATGCCTGTGAAGGATAAAGAGGAGAAGAGCAGGGTAGGTGGGGTGAACCTTCAGACTGCAGTGCAGGCCTGACACCTTCAAGAGGAGAGAGGAGAGGAAGTAGGCTGAGATAGGAGGAGCCTCAGTACATAGTGCAGCCCCAGAAAGCTTTGGTAGGCTATAGGGGAGCCCCTGAGCAAAGACTGTCCTTTGGGGAAGTTCTGTGTTGGGCACAAGTGGCCCAGCTCTGGTACCCCTGCTGATTGCCGTCATTGGCTGATAGCCCCCTGGAGAGGGCATGACCTCAGTGTGAACTCTGGTAGATCCAAAGTTGTGGCAGCTGGAGGCTGTTAGCCAACTGCATTCTTTGCAATTGATTCTCTTGAAGTGAAATCTGAGCATTGTATCTCTATGGCATCCCATGAGGAGGGTTTAGCAGGTGTAATTGCAAGGATTAGCTTCACCAGTAAGTGTTAGAATGGTTTCACTTTTACACAAAAGAAATCCAGAGTAAACAGCCCTGAACAGGCTGTGGTGGCACCACCGTTATCAGAGACTCAGGTTCCTTCTATCTTGGGGCTATGTCATCTTTAACCCATGGTTTTCACTTTCTGGTTAAAGATGGCAGCTCAAGACTCAGCCATTATATCTTCATTCCAGTCAACTCAAAAGAGCAAAGGACAAGGAAGGGTCCACTCCTTCACTCTAAAGATACTTCCTGAGCATGCATATGATACTTCTGCATATATCCCATTGGTCAGAGTTTAGTTACATGGACATACTTCACTGTAAAGGAAGCTGAGAGACATAGCCTTTATTTGGATAGCTTTGTACCAAGTTAAAAATTGGGGGTTCTATTACTAAGCAAGAAAAACAAAAGAGATATTGTGGGAAACTAGGAATCTCTGCCACAGAGAAACAGAATTCAGGCTCTGTTCATATGCTGCACTGGCCTTATTTGATCAAGTCTTAGTGTACATGACTTTTCTTTGAGTCACAGTGTGATTCAGTGACCTTAATATAAAAAGGGCTGAGAGATAATTAGTCCCAATGCAAGCCGGGCCCCTGACACCCATTACTGAGGATTTGAAAAGCTCTCTGTATGAAGAGGATGATACATGCTGATAGACCCAGTACAGTGATACAAGGATAAACTTATTCAAAAGTATTGTAGAGCCTTTTATAAACATAGTGGTATGTTTGAATGTTGGTAGGGTTAATCCTGTTAGACTATCACTTCTGATCATGAATGACACAGGCTTTTTCCTTTATGCTCTTTCTTCCTAGAATTATTTAATTGATTTTTACACTAGAGTGAAAAATTTGATGTCACTTTATTCCAAATGATTTATGTTATTTTAATACTAAAATATATGGAAAAATGGAAAACTACTTTAGAGCAATAGAGAACCTTATATTGGTTTACTCAAAAGTGTCTTTCATCTATATAAACCAAGATATTAAAGACCAAAAGGCATGCGATTAAGTTTTTTAAGTGTTCTAAAAATTAGATTTTCTTTTCATTTTTAGGGCACTGGAACAAACGAAGATGCCTTGATTGAAATCTTAACTACCAGGACAAGCAGGCAAATGAAGGAGATCTCTCAAGCCTATTATACAGGTATCTTATTTTCTGCTTACCTTCACCACTATCCACACATATGCGAGCCAATGTTGCTTTTCCCAGAATCCCCCCAATCTCTTCATGAGGCATTTTGAGAAGACAAGATTTATAAAAAGGAGAATATCTTCTAAAATCAGCTAAAGACTATGGGATTCCAGGAAAAATTGAAATGTGGTCTGAGCTAGAGACTGCTACATAATCATGGCATTAATGCTTTACATTTATAATATTATAGCTGCAGCAGATTTTGCTCTCAGCAATCTCTCATTAATTGAATTAGCCATTTTCATCAATGTAAGAGACTCAAATCATATTTTATTATTAGGTGTTAAAAAGCACTCAGATTAGATCCACGATTTTTGGTGTGGGAAATTAGATTAAATTAGAGGATGTGTTGAGCATAAGAATTCAGTAGAATTAGCTGAAGACCTAATAGTCTGCTGGTTGTATAAAATTAGAAAGTCTCTGCAATGCAGTTCTGACTCTTAACTACCCAGGGTTAGTGCAGACTTTACAGGTTAAGATCACAGTCCCCACAAGACTACCTTTACCTCAGATACCAGCCCACATGCTCAGGTGTTCCCAGGCTATGCATGCTTTTAACCAACTGGCTCCAAATTCAGGGTTCTCACTACCCTTTCAGGTTCAAAAGCACACTAGAATGACACAGAACTCAAACATTGATAAATGCAGTATTACTATAAAGGAAACAAATCAGGGTCTGCATAGGGAGAGATTTGGAATGGTCCAGTGGAAGCTTCCACCTTCCTGAAATATTGATGTATCATTATCAACCAGCAAGCTCACTTGATTGTTGATAGTCATAGTTTTTATTAGGGTTTCATTATAGAAACATGATTGATTGAACCATTGTTGATGTGATTAAACACAATCTCCAGTCCCCCTACACTCCCCAGAGGTCAGACTGATATTGTGGCTCAAAGCCTCAACCCTTTAATCACATGGTTAGTCTTTCTGATGTGACCAGTCTTTATGTTGAATCATCTTGTTAGCATAACTGAGCTATAGGGATTCAAAGGATCCACCATGAATAATAAAGACACTCCTGTGACTTGGGAAATCCAAAGGATTTAGAGTTTATCTCCCAGGAACCAGGGATAAGACCAGCCCAATTCTTTACTATTCAACAGCCCCGTAGAACCCTCTCCAAGTACTTTAAGGGAGCCACAGTTTCTGTATTTGTGTCTCACAGATGTCAGTTGTGTCACAACAGCTTTTGCAGTGGGAAGGGCCCAAAGAAGGAAGGGCTCAAAAAGGCCCAATATTGGTCCTCAGATGGGTGTTAAAGAGGTTGCTTTGGGAAATTCTTGTTAGAACGTAAATACCTCAATGACAGGTGACTCTTTTGTTATTGATGTACTACTAATTGAGTTCTAATCAGAAAAACAGAAACAGCCCTAGGTATTTTAACAGAGAGAATGTAATATAAAGCATTGCTTAAACTGGGCACAGTGGCTCACGCCTGTAATTCTAGCATTTTGGGAGGCTGAGGTGGGCAGATTGCATGAGCAAAGGAGTTTAAGACCAGCCCAGGCAACATGACAAAACCCTATCTCTTAAAAAAAAAAAATACCGAAAATGAGCCGGGTGTGGTGGTCCCAGCTCCTCAGGAGGCTGAAGTGGGAGGATCACTTGAGTCTAGGAGATTGAGGCCACAGTGAGCCTTGATCATGCCACTGTACTCCAGCCTGGGTGACAGAGTGAGACCCTGTCTTGGAAGAAGAAGAAGAAGAAAAAGAATTGCTAAACACTGTTCAGAGGACTGAAAAAGCAAAAAGGGAACAAAAGGATTCATGCAGAGTACAACTCCCCAGAGCTGGGAAAACAACAGAAAGAGGTTGAAGTTGTCAGAAACTAGAAGTTAGAAGAAGGACATACCTGGCTGATGTCAGTACCTCAGAGGCTCAGAGCAGAGGCTTAAGGAGCAGGAGTTGAGACCTATGAAAAGAGGGCTCCCTCTGGCTGAAGCTGGTACCTCCGTGGGGGCCAAAGTGACGTGTTCTAAGAGCCTGGAGCCAGTTGCTGGTGTCAGGGTGAAAGGCCTTCACTGGGTTGACACTGACATGGATAGCCATCAACTAGCTTGCACTTCTTTCCACCCCCTGCCCTCCCATCCTCCTCTACTCCCCACCACTGGTGGAACCTCATAGGAAGCGGGTACAGAAAGAAGTAGACAAGAGAATTGCTTAATCATTCATGCACAGAAGGGCATGTTGTAGGTGTTTAAAGTATTTCAGTTCAACAAGGTTTGCATATTGTACAAAACCCATCAGAGCCAGGCACTGTATCTCAAGGTGGCTTGGTATTTTCTGGTGTTTCCTAGAAGAGCTGCTGCTCCCCAAGTGGACTTGCTCTGTGACAGATCCCTGGAGCCCTGCATTTAGATACAAACAGTCCCAGGATGTAAGCTTTATGAGGATGAAGATTTTTGTCTATGTTGTTCACTGCTGTATCCTCAGTTCCAAGAACAGTGGGGGAGATAAGTATAAATATTTATTAAATGAGTGTCCTCAAAATTGAAGTTAAGGTCTTAAGAGCCAAGTGAAACTTCTAGCATCCGGGATAGTGTTTTGCAGGTATGACAAATGATAATAGCACAAAGTTACCAGAGCCTCAATTTCTATGTGAGCAACACTGTCTAAGGTTACAAGGGATACTACTGCATCAGGGTTACCTTGGTTACTAGAGATTAATGATACACAAGCAAATCAAGAAGGAAATCATCTCAATCATGCATAGCCAAGCTTTACAGAGATTCAAGTCACAGCACTACCTGAGGGACCCAGTTATCTTGTCAGTCTCTCAGGAGCTGGCATCCACTGCCGCCTGTGCTAATGTTTTCCATGGCAGTAACTGTTCCTCTTCCTTTTTGCTCCCAGTGTTCTTGACACCAGCAAGTAACATCTCCTCCCTTACCATGTGATGTTTGTCTACCCAAGCCTTATAAATATTGTGCATCGTTTTTGGTTATTTTTGGCTACTGTTTTCTTCATTATTTCTAGGAGTCTTATAGTTCTTTGTTATTCTACTATCTTTGTCTGCTTTTCTGTGTAGCTCGCTTCCTAAGACAGTTCAGTGGGTTCAGGAAGTCACTGTCAAGTTGGCCCTCATAACAGGACCAGACGTCTTGTATAGCTTATCCAGCGCAGTGGCACAACAGAGTCTAAATAAATAGAGATCTAAATTCTTAACTTTTTCACTGTTCTAAAGTAAATGGTGAGTGAGAGAACACTGAAACAGAGATCAAGAACTCAAAGTTCTAGTTCCGGCACCTATACTATTAGAATATTATATTTATTCTTATACTCTACTGTGCCTCAAAATGCATAAAGTAGTTGTCAACTTAGATTGAAATAAATTTTTTAGTCTAATTTCCCACAAAATATTTGAAGTAAAGGGAGAGGCTGTCTGAAATGACTTATAAAGTCTCATCTAAATAATTTCAAAATTATAAAATACTTCCTCAAGTTCTAACAAATGGGAGCTTCATTCTTTTACTTAATATTTTCAAATTTAAAGTTTTTTTTCTAACTAGAATGAAGGATAGATGTAACAATATCATAACCATTAGTTTAATGATGCCTACTAAATATTATTATCATTTAGAAAAATAACATTTTTGGTGCATTTTACTTAGATGAATTGCTTTGAAAAATTACAGATTTTATTAAAAACAGGTTAAAACTAAAATCATGCTGGGGAAGTTTCCATCTCAATGCAGTTCTTGCTATTGGATAATCTCAGATCACTTTCTGTAACTTTCATTGATTTAAAGAATAAGCATTCTCATGACTGATTTATAGAGTTCTTGAGAATGATGCAGACAGAGTTCCAATAGCCACATGGTGTCCCCTACAACCAGGTGTACAGGGACTCCATGAGAGTCACCACCCCGTGGATGGGCAGACAAAGATTTAAGACTGATGGGCACTGCACATCACAAGCCATGCAAAAGGGGCTACAACTAGTGAGTGTTAAAATATGCGAACACACAGTTGACATTTGTGAAGGGAAATGGCATGCTTTGGGGTAGCTTTCTTACTTTTGGGAGATACTAAAAAAATATGGTTTCGTGATATTCATTAAGATTAGGACTAGATTCAATAAAACAGAAAAATTAAAGTGGCTTACAAGGATAGAAGTTTATTTCTATCATATGTAAAAGTCTAGACATTGGCAATTCTAGGACTAGTATGATAGCTACACAAAGCTTTTAGGAACTCAGGCTTCTTCTTGATTACTTTCATTCCATCACTAGGAAGTGGTCCTTATCTTCACAGTCCAAGACAGCTGCTGAAGATCCAGATGTGAGTTCACATGCAAGGCAGTCGGATGGAAGATAGACATGGCCTCATCACTTTAGGGAGATTTCCCAGCAAAGTTATATTTGTCTGCTTTCGTTTTATTGTGAAGAACTAAGTTATAGAACTGTATTAGCTAAGAGGAAAGCTGAGAATATAGTTTTTAAGCTGTGCACATTATATCTTGCTTAAGGTTAGTATTCTCTTAGCATGGAAGATGATCAGAATGGAAATTGAAAGGCAAACTAGTAGCTCATCCACCCCAGCTTTTCCACTATGCATCCCGTAGTGCCATTGTCAGATGAAATAAAGCATAATTTGCTCCAGAATGACAACTCTTTCTATTCTTTCGCATCTACCATAACACAGTGCAGTAATACTTATAAGAAGAATGTACTGTCTCACAACAGAAGAGCATGAAGAAATTAAATAAAAGGGCAAGATTCATCTTATCACATATCCATTCTTTGCCAGTGTTGGCATTTAAACTTTTCTCTGTTTTATAATCATATTTTTCAGTTTGTCAAGGCTTAATTTCATTCTGATTTGGTTTCAGTATACAAGAAGAGTCTTGGAGACGACATTAGTTCGGAAACATCTGGTGACTTCCGGAAAGCTCTGTTGACTTTGGCGGATGTAAGGTTTTATTTTTTTAACTCCCCAGTAAGCTGCATGTGCAATAATAATTTTTAGAGAGTTTAAAAATAACCAAACTGAGACAATGAGTTCACAATTTTCCTTATGAAATGTTTGTTCATTTTACATTTTCATTGCTACCAAGCAATATAATGTTTAACCAAGATCATAAAAGTATGCATAATAATGTAACAACAAAGAAAACTTATTTGAATCAGTAAATGGAGGTGTTTTGGTCAGGGTTCACAATTTTGACATTAGAAGACATTCTGATACATCATCTGACATAAAATATTCATTTCCATGATAAGTGTCTCCATTTTAAAGAACAGGTTTATTTTCTTCTGGGCTCCAAAGAGTAAGTATTTCTTTTGTTAACTTCTAAATTAAATAGGAAGCATGATACGGAAGAATTATTTTTAGAGATGGAAATTAAGAAATGAATATCAGTCTCAGGATTAAAAAAAAAAAAAAAGAAAATGACTGCTGCAACTTCAGCCTTGCCACCTTGGAACAGCTGCCAAACTATTAATCATTATGTGACCTAATGAGACCACTTCTTACTTTCTCTTTTTAGAAGGCTCGTGACTTTTATCCTAAAGATGGTAAGGTCAAGGATGAGATGTATTCACAAATGTGTGTAAGAGAGAAAGTGATTTAAGGCATATCTCAGCAATTTTTTTCAGCTTATTTACATAGCACCTAAAGTATGAGAAAATCCCAGGAATGGTCTCAGCCTCATGGTTGAAACCGCACTTGTCAAAGTGAGGCATTATGCCATTAGGGAACAATGGATCTAAATTATGGTTTCAGTTACTTTAAATGTGAAAACCTCATGAAGGCTGAACCCACAACCTCAAATTTATGAAGCATTGCTGCAAACATATGCTCTCAGAGATATATGTTCTTAAGTACATCTGTTTGTGTATGGACGTGAACACACCCACCCACAGGAGGCAGCATAGAGTAAGGCTCCAGGGCAGGGTTCTAGAATCAAACAGGGCTGGCATCTTATGCTGCCTGCTAGCTTTGTGTATTTGGGCAAATTCTTTAAGTCTTAAAGCATTAATTTTTATATCTGTAAAACTAAAATACTAATAGGATGTTATGAAGATGAGAGAGAGAAAGTATGTGAAGTACTTAGTAATCAACACATGGTAGTGGTGGTTTGTTAGTATTACATTAAGACCAATGATAATCAGCATTTTTATTACTGGAGCAGAGTGTACAGTGAAAGAGAACAATAAGAATGCAAACAGCAGCAGAGTAGCAGCAGCACAGAAAAGAAACTGGGAAAAAGTCAGACAGGCCTACAAGGACCTCATGTTTGAAAATAGGAACAAGTTCATTTTTAAACTATTGTAGCTAAATGTTTCATTCACCTGTAATTTGCCATATAATTCAGGCAATCCTGTGTTTCCTTTCTGTCTCCTGTCTTTCTATAACGTGCTTAAGTATTTGTACACAACCACACAAACCCACACACACTTAAACCATAGAGCCTTTTACATTACAGTTGGTATGGGGATCTTTGAGGGTTTTTTGTGGTTTTTTTTGGACAGAGTCTTACTCTGTCACCCAGACTGGAGTGCAATGGCACGATCTTGGCTCACTGCAACCTCCGCCTCCCGGGTTCAAGTAATTCTCCTGCCTCAGCCTCCCTAGTAGCTGGGATTATAGGTGCCCGCCACCTCACCCAGCTAATTTTTGTATTTTAGTAGAAACGGGGTTTCACCATATTGGCCAGGCTGGTCTCAAACTCCTGACCTCAAGCAATCCACCTGCCTCGGCCTCCCAATGTGCTGAGATTACAAACGAGCCACTCCGCCTGGCCTTTGAAGTTTGTGTTTTTTTGTTTTGTTTTGTTTTGTTTTTCAATAAACTTTACTTTTTAGAGCAACTTTGGATTTATTTAAAAAATTGAGCAGAAAATACAGAGAGCTCCCATATGCCCCTTGTCTACTCTCTCCTTTCCTCTGTTATTATTATCATTGTTATTTTGAGACAGGATCTTGCTCTGTTGCCCAGGCTAGAGAACTGTGGTATGATCTTGGCTCACTGTAGTGTCGACCTCCTGGGCCCAACCAGTCCTCCCACTCAGCCTCCTGAGTAGCTGGGACCACAGGTGCACACCACCACACTCCGCAAATTTTTTTTTTTTTTTAGAGAGAGAGAAGGTCTCACTCTTACGTTAATGTGTGTACTTATTATAGTTGATGAATGAATATTGATACATTATTATTAACTGAAGTTTATAGTTTACACTAGCAGTCACTCTGTAATATGGATTTTAATAAATGTATAATGTTATGTGTCTACCATTACCATATAATAGAGTAGTTTCACTGTCCTAAAAATCGTCTGCACGCTGCCAATTCATACCTTCCCTCCCCACCAACAACTGATCTTACTGTCTCTGGAGTTTTGCCCTCTCTAGAATGTCCTATAGTTGTAATCATAACATATGTAGCCATTTCAGATTAGCTTCTTTCACTTAGCTATATGCTTTATTTAAGGTTCTGCTATATCTTTTCATGGCTTGATAGCTCACTTATTTTTAGTAATGAATAATATTCCATTGTATAGAATATTAATTTCACCTGCTGAAAGGCATCTTGGCTGCTTCCAAGTTTTGGCAAGCATTATTTATAAATAAAACTTCTGTAAACATTCATGTGCAGGTCTTTGTGTGAACATATTTTCAACTCCTTTGGGTAAATACCAAGGATTTGAGCCATTCTAATAGGTTGTGTAGTGGCATGTTATGGCTTTAATTTACAGTTCTCTAATGATGTAACATTGAGCATCTGTTCATGTGCTTTCTTGACATCTGTGTGTCTTCTTTGGTGAGATGTCTGTTGAGATCTTTCAACCATTTTTTAATTGGGTTGTTATCTTCATATCGAGTTTTAAGAGTTCTTTATATATTTCGGATATAAGTTCTTTATCAGATACATGTTACAAATATGTTGTCCCAGTTTGTATCTTGTCTTTTCTTCCACATAAGGCCTCTGTGTTGCGTTGGACCCAGTGGTTCACACTTGTATTCCCAGAGATTTGGGAGGCTGAGGTGGGAGGATAGCTTGAGGCCAGAAGTTTGAGGCCAACCTGGGCAACATAGCGAGATCCCATCTCTAAAAAAAATTTAAAAATTAGCTGTGTGTGGTGGTGCTGGTGGTGTACACCTGTAGTCATATTAGCTACTCAGGAGACAGAAGTGAGGAGATAGCTTGAGCCTTGGAGTTCAAGGTTATAGTGAGCTACTATTGCAACACTACGTTCTAGCCTGGCCAACAGAGAGCAAGACCCTGTCTCTAAAAATAAAAAATAGACCTCTGAATTTTCAGAGGGAACTGAGGCCCCCAAAATTGTGTGATTTGCTAAAAATTTCATGACTAGTCAATGCAGAACCAGAACTGGAGCCCAGAGTACCTGATTTTTCTGTGCAACCTGCCCTGCATTGAAGAAAAACCACTAAGATGCCCTGCTGATTGAAGCACTGTGTGTTAGAATCTTCTGTCTTTAAAGGATGGCCCTTGTTTTCATCATCCCTGTTTAGGGAAGAAGAGATGAAAGTCTGAAAGTGGATGAGCATCTGGCCAAAAAAGATGCCCAGGTCAGTAACAAAGCGGGAAAACATTTCCTTTACCTGTTCATCTATGTGGCTGCCTTTGCATTTATGTGAAAAGGGAGAAAAATTGCACCAACGGGGGCTTTTTTTTTTTCTCCTGTTTGAAAGAAAAGCTTGAAGCTTGGGGTCCCAACCCTAACTTTTTGCCTGCTCCAGTGGTAGTTATCATTCTCTTTGGCTCCTGCCAGCCCAATTTGTAGATTTCTAGTCTGCTGAAAGTGAGACTTAGATAGTAGATGATTGCACTGACCTCTAAAATACAGCTCCCACTCTTCTCATGTCACCTCTCAGAAAAAGAGAAGATTTGTGTCTGTAATAACGTTCTTTCATGAATAGATTCTCTATAATGCTGGTGAGAACAGATGGGGCACGGATGAAGACAAATTCACTGAGATCCTGTGTTTAAGGAGCTTTCCTCAACTAAAACTAAGTATGGACTCATATTACAAATTTTTCTGTTGCATGTTGTTTTTACAAATGTTTTGCATTTAGTATACAAAGATCTAGAAAAATGAAGTTTAAAATTGCAAAGTCTGTTTCAGTTAATTTATTAACACTTCAGGAAACAAAATGGGGAAGCTGTATTGTGACTCAAGGAAGTACTGCCACCACACTTTTGTTTTTCTGTACAGGCTGAGTAGATTACCTAGTGAGTGACGGGTAATACATGTGGGAGGGAGGTAGCAGGAAGGAAAAACAGAGACCACCCTCTAGGGTGAGAGCAGAAGGGCTTTTTCCTGTGGAATGGAGGAACCCAACTGCTTCCACTCCACCTAACAGTTCTCCCTAGTTAGCCACTTCCAGAAAAGCCAGACATTACAGATGAGTCTCTGCTGACACATCCATACTGATTAGCCTTCAGCACTTTCTGATATGAAGGTAAGTGGTAGAATGGACCAACTCTTATTGTCAGACCAGCCATTACATGGAACTGTGGGAACCCACCCTCTCGCTCATGGCATCTCCCAGAGTTGTTCTGGAAGCAACAGCACCTAGAAAATGAAAACTCCATTTATTGTGAACATCTTCTGACTGTGGCTTCCAGGTGCTAGTTTATGGAACAACAAGCAAGACCAAGCTTAACACACAGCAAGACCAAGCTTATGCCAAGTTGACAGAACAATGAGTAGACATAAGGATGTTACTGTGACTTTGAAATTATGAAATTGTTCTTTCTTAACTTTTATACTAAAATCACATTTATTTTATAAAATAATGATAACAGCATGTGATCATTGCTTTATTAATCTCTTTGTTTGAAAAACAAAAACCAAATAGCCCTAGGCCTTTCTCCAAAATTTCTTTCTTAAAAAAATTTATTTGGTAAAAATGTACTTGGCTTACAAAATATGCCTGTATACTTGGTGACATATATACAGGTTTTGCTTGGGACAAATACTGATCAAGAAATTCAAATGCCTTCTGGGAGTGAAGTAGGCCATGCCGCCCTAGGAAATGATTTATTCAGCACAAGGAAGTCTTCATAATTAAGATTTCTTTAGCAGAGAAAACATATTTGACTAGTGATTACAGTCTCATTTCCCAGGTGCTGCTATAAATAAAATTTAAAATAACCCACCTTACTAGGTAAATTATTATTTAACTATTTAGATTATTTAAAATGCTTACCGCTTAAGAAAAGGGGAAAAAGAAAGAGTGATCATTGGAGAAAATTATCTAGGGAGTTTGGGTTTTATTGTAGATGATTTTCTTTAAAAGGAACAAAAAGAAAAAAAACTTCTGTGCCCGAATTTTCATGGTTTAAAGGGGGAGTTTTTTAGGTTGCTACTTAATCTTCTGCATGTCAAATAAAAAACTAGAATATATTCAATTGTGGTCAACTGGGTTACTTTAAATAATTCTGTGGTGCTTCTTTTTAGCATTTGATGAATACAGAACTATCAGCCAAAAGGACATTGCAGACAGCATTAAAGGAGAATTATCTGGGCATTTTGAAGACTTACTGTTGGCCACAGGTAAGCCTTTGAGTGCTAGTAAACTAAGTTACTTTGCACTTGTTTTAACTCAATGTCAAAGTCTGCTCCTTTTCGGCAAGAATCCTGACCAATCCATCTTATTTTTTTTTTTTTTTTTTTTTAGAGAAAAGGAGAAAGAAACAGCAAAAGAAAGAAAAAAAAAGAATGAAAAAGAGAAAGAAAGAGGAAGAGAAAGAGGGAGAGAGAATGGGATTCTTGTTTTATTGCCCAGGCTAGAATCTAGTCTAAAAATGGGTATTAAAAACCTCTTTTATGCCAATAATTGTGTTTAACAATGGAGACAGGAAGGAATAGGGGATGAAAATAACAAATAAGCAGCCAACCAATATTTTATTTAAACCTGTGAAATGCTATGCAATTGC